>JAUZSX010141840.1:0-17299 GCA_034780655.1 Idiosepius hallami
AAATTTCAAATATAAAGTGTTTGACTATCATATCCATATACTCATATATGTTTGTGTATATGTACCATCAAATAGTTGAGATTTCTTTCACACTATCTTGCCACTTTCAGAGGGAATTTTCCTTCTTTCTCATTCCCTGCATAAACGAAAATTCTTTAGAGAAAGACACAGAGAACACGGTTTTCCTTTAAGACAATACTTTGATTTTCTTTGAGGATGTCTGTTGACACACCCGACTCTCTGCCACACGATGTCTGACCTGCTTCTGACTGCAATTACCACTGCTTAACCTTTTATATATACATTTCTATTCGGTTGTTTAAGTGAATTGCCGAAACTTAACGAATAGTTTAAGAATTACGCGTATTTAACTTACACATTCTTAATTTACGGATCCTTTTTCGTATTGACCCACTTTGCCACACGACTTCTAATAGACAAATAACCCCTCTTAACTCCCTTAATTTAACTACTACTACTATGAATGGAGCCTACGTCATCAATAATGTTACACAAACATGGTATTTTTTGTTTGGTTTTAATTATTAATGAATTCTTTAAAAAAAAATTAATTAATGGCTTGAAAAAAGGATAGGTTTGTGACATTCAGTTTCAAATGATTCTTAAAGATAATCTCAAACTTCCGGATTTTCTCTATAGGAATACCAGAATACCAGAATACCAGACTCCAAGGTGGCCATTCCATCATTTCCATTCCTTCATCAACCAACTCTTTCTTTACTGTGTGACAGGAGTGTTGACATGGAATGCCATATTCTCAAAAAAATAATTTCAAACTTTCTGCGTTGACAGTCATTTAAATTCAAAGACTTGGGCCACAGACAGCAGATAAAATTATTCTCCACGATATCACACTTGCTTCTTCAAATTTAACAGTTTTCTTCGCACTTACAACAGACCATCCTTCTCCAGTTCTTCGTCAGAACCAATTACTTTATAATTAGATTTGTTGCTGAAGTGAATCTGTTGCCACTTATAGTCAGTCCATTTGCGAAACCAAAGTGAGTTTTCTGATTTCTGGGGGGAAATTAAAACTTTCTGTGCTCGTACCCGGCCATGCAACCCTGAATTGCTTAACTTCTTAGAAACTGAAATGCGTCATACTTTGACATCCTATGTCGAACTGACTTACAGAATATTTTGGCAACACTCATAAACCTATCTTTACATTGAAATTTTGATCATGACACAATCCTGCCAAGATATATTTATTACAAAGTCTAATTGATCAGGGAAATACTTCAATTGATCCAGTACAACAATCCATTTCAAAAAAGTTGCCAAACCGTTCTATATCATGTTGAAATATCAGAAGCTAAAGTTCCAGCCTAGTAAAATTCAACAACACTTTGCTTTACACAAGAAGAAACAAGGCTGCATTTACAAGCCACCATGTTGAAAAATTGATTTTCTAATAATTAAAAAAGAGAAAGAAATTTATTATGGCATTATGCTTTTTTTATTTCTTAATATTTTGTATTGTTTTTCAACTTTATTTTTGTGTGCATTAATTTTTTAGAACATTTGATAATTTTTTAATAACTCGCAACATCATATTTCAAGGAAAATTTCCCCACAGATAGATATTGTGTGTTAAAAATTAGGACATAGTCATTAATAGTTTTTTAAAATAGACTTTTAGATTCTTTTTTAGTAATCCCTAAGTTTTGAACGTTACAGTTGATACTATTAGGCCGTTTGCTATATCAATTTAGGTTTTTATTCTATGGTCTACACTAAAACTCTCCTAAACATCATAAACTTTCTTTAAGTGCAGATATTGCGCATATGTAAGAATATGATATTAACAGCACAATCTTCAATAAAACATTCACTGAAAGTTTGGAATATTTTTATATATAAAGAGTCAAATTCCAATTAGTGAGATTTTAAGACTAAGCTCATCAAAATATCATCATTCAATTTGTGGATTAACATTTAATAACGAATGAATTAATACAAACAAATTTCACTGCAAAAAATGTTACAAAAATCTATCATAATTTTATAGACATTTTTTTCAAAACCTTACTCTCACCGCTTTTACATTCCATTAAATATGATTTTCTTCCGGTGATAGCATAACCTAAATCTCTTAATAAAAACTGTATTTGAGGCCAGTTACATTAAATGACAAGACAGAAGAATAAATTAGAAGCACAGGAAATTTCAAAACTCGTCTATCAATCAAATGTTTTTCTTCACATTTACACGAACTTAGACTTATTTGCTATTCTCATAATAAATAACTTGATTGTGAGCACACACGCATACACACACTTATATATATATATAATATCTATAATATATGTATATATTTATATATATGTATATATGTATATATATATTAATAAATTATAGTTCTTCTGAAGTATCATATGATTATTAATAATAAATATAAAGTTTATTAAAGCTATTGAAAAAAAGTTTGATAATGGAATTATAGCTTCGAAATATAACTAGCTAATACCCTTTAACGAATCATTATAGCCTTAATAAACACACACACAAACACACAAACACATACACACAAAAATAAAATGAGCATTAAGAAAATTACGGCAGTTTTCTTAGAAAGAGGAAAATTCTTGGAATAACAAAAAACAAGGATCAAAATGAGCAGAAATGGAGCATGAAAGCAACCCCTGAGCAAGGACCGGTAATACTAAATATATAAAATGAGTTTCTGTGTCAGAAGAAATGTTGCTTGTAAATTAATTTGCCAATTTTTGTTGAGACTTGAAATCGAATATGCGAAATATTCGGATCTGGGGGACAAATAAGATTTGGTTTTCAGCCGGAATAATTACTGCTTACGTGTCCAATCTTTCCATCCATGGGTAATCATTGAAGGACGCACACTAGTTATTTACATGCAGTGTACTCGTGGCTTGTAAACATAGCGCTCTAAGGCCGACCTTATATAATAAAAGTCAAGCAACATTACTTCAATCTTAGAAACACACGGAAAACATTAAATGCAAACGAATCACTTATTTACAACATTGCGTTGCCACCGGCATTCATGATTGATCAGAATTTGAGAATGAGCAAATTAAAAAAAAAGTTTTAAGAAAATACACGTTTCCATACATTGCTGTACAATTAAAGCATACAACACAGATCAAAATAATCACAAATGAAGCATCAAAGGTACGCCCCAAGCAACACTAAATAATACTGCTAGTATGTATGTATGTATGTATGTCTGTATGTATGTATGTATGTATCTATCTATATATCTATCTATGTATGTAGGTGTATATGTATGTATATGTGTCTCTATGTGTGTGTGTGTATGTTAAATTTCAGCATGAAGTGAAAAAGAATACGGTATCTAAGTTCGTATAAAAGTCGTTTCATTATAATAAATTTTGTTAGATTTCTTCCAAGTTTAGAAAAACATTCTTTTATCACTTTTCACAAGAGAAAGATTATAAAACATAATGAATTTTCTTCCAAGAAATAAATTCTCATAATGTTAAATATGTCATAAAATATAAAAAAATTTACTCTTTATATAATAAACCTATCGTAGAAAGACATAAACACGTCAAGCTGGAAAAAATAACATGTTTTTACCGTTGAAACTTAGTTTAACGCAAAAACAACACAAGACAAACAACAATGGTTTTTGTTTATGTTATGTTAAGTCAGACTAAAACTTATGAAGTATACTTTGAAATATTTTTGTCTTAAACTAAATTAATAATAAACCAAGGAAAAAAAAACAAACAATATTGTTTTTATTATTTTCTTGTTTGATTTCTGGTTTAAATGTCTGTAGCTGAAAAAAGACTGAGGATTTGTATTATTTGAGTTGTTTTTCTAACAAACGATCGAAGCCTAAGATTTTTGTAACATGAATTTTTTTTCAATGTGTTTCTTGCTAGTTAAAATACATTTGTAGTTAATATTTTCATGCGCTAATTAATTAAGTGCAGGGACAAATGATTAGAGGAGTTCAAATGAGAACTGAATTTTTTCAGTTAGCTTTTTAGCATGCATGATCGTTTGGATGGTTTCATATTTGCATGGTTTTATACAGTAACCTTTCTGGTTTTCGAAATGTCCATTTCGATTAGAGTTATAGAATAAGAGAAACAAATGAATATCGATGATATATTTGTTTAAGATGATTTATTTTATGTTTGTATTTTATTTTATTCATTTTTCTGGCTTTATTTCTATTCAGTAAGGAAGCAAACAATTTGACCTTGTCATGTGGCAAGGTCTCATTTCTGATTGTTAAGTTAAGACTTGGAAGTTTTCCGCATTTTCTCACTCATTTCCTCTTTTTTTTGTTTCTAAAAATTTGCGTTTTCTCTTTACATATTAGTAGAGACTGTACCCTTAATTGAAACTTCTATACCCCCACCCTATGCATAATTTGGTTCTTGTAACCAGATCACATACTACCGGTGCCAGTCCACCTCAAAAGGTCATAACGTTTTAGTCTTGTTCCGTTTAGGTTTAATTTATTCTTCTTTCTATTATTACAATTATTCCATTTTTTTACAATTTGTTTTTTAATGTTGGATTATTCAGTACACACATTCAGCAATTTTAATGATAGAAGGTCATACACACGACGTGTAAGCTGTGCCAAAAGTATGTGAAAACATAGAAAAATAACTTATTTCTATTAAGTTGTCCTAAAAGAGTGTGAGGACTTTTGGTTCGATATGTTCCTTATAGACTAGATTACATATGATAATGTTCTGAAAATCTTTTTCTGAAAAAAAAAATATATATATATGCATATCTCATACATTACTGTCTACTTTCTCTGTTCAGTTCATTTGTCTTAGCAGCTCTGCCTGATATGTTCAAACAGTTTATTATCAGTTCGTGAATTTAGCACTCTTAATGACTGCCAGCCTTGGGGGTATGTCGCACTCGTTGTTACTGCTCTCGTTGTTGCCGCTCTCGTGAGGCGTGCGACACATCTACTTAATTTAAAAATAGCGACATATTGGCTTTCAAGTATGAAATGTGGTATGAATGTATTTCACAATAGCTCGGAGATTGGTAATAAATACAATCCACATACATGCGTACATACATAAATATAGATGTATATATATGCATATACATATATAATGACATGAATCTCGATCATATTTTGATCATACCATAAAGACATCTATATATCTTTGTATAGTGACATGAAGCTCGTACATATATTATAAACTAGAGGTATTGCTTGACTTTGTGCAGCGACTTTCCACTAAGGTAATTAAGGAAGCCTATTATCTAGGAAAAAAAATTAATGCTTTTTTGTACTAAATTTATTTCTGAAGATTTTTTTATGCTAAATTCATTTCTAATATTTTATTATTAAGATAGTTATCAAAGTCTATTTTATAGAAAGACAGTAACATACATATGCAAATTCTAGTGGTCAAAATTATTTTTATATAAATATTATAGTTTCTTTTTCTGAAAAACCCTAACTATAAATAGTATATTTATCAAAAATATTTTTTGTTCAATCAATATTTTGTTTTTATTTTCAAAAGAACTACAGGGTGTAGGGTCTCATACAAACACGATGATCTGATTCTTATAAGTATATAGATAAATAAATAATAACAGTTCATATGTATTTTATGTATATCCTCTTTTTGGGGCGATATAATGGCAAGTTACTTAATATTATTTTACAAGGTCATCTTCATTTCCTTGAATTCTCCAAAAAGTTAACGTACAAAACAATGAGTCATTTGAAAAATGAAAGAAAGAAGAAGAAATCAAATAAACATATAAACGCTGTCAACATGGCGTCGATGGAGGGTTTTAATGCTGCAAAATTTCGACTTTCTGTGAACCATACTAAAACAACATTTCTTTATTTTCTTCGAAGATCTTATTTTCGTGTTTAGGCATGCATTAGCTTCTTTGAGTTTCCCTGAAAATAGAAAAAGAACATGCAAGGCAATTCTATTTCTAACAACAAAATTTCTCTGATAGAAAGATTTGTACATTGCTTGAATAATTTAAAATTTCAAAATATTGTTCAAATTTTTTTTCTCAAAAATTCCTTTCAACCATTTTCTTTTCCAACTTTAGAAAAGTAGGAATTGAATTGATTTTTCGATAAGGAATTTAATACATATTTACAATGCATTTAATATATGAGTTTGTATGTGTATTAAACTATATGCAGCAAATAATCTTTAATTATCAAAATCCCTTATATCAATGAGTGACTAATCTATGTTTTTTTTCTGCTAATGTGTGAATGTGTTTACGCGCGGTTGTGTAAAATTGGGAGGGATATATGTCCGTTAATGAATATTTTACAAGGTCTTTCCTATCTTCCATATTTTCAAAAACATACAATGAGTCATTTGAAATATCAGTGCATGCTTTTATTTCTATAATAAGAAATGTTCTTTCATTATGAAAAGTGAAATTTAGGTGCAATGATCAAGGGTTTAGATATTGGCTCTGTAATAAACAGGATCAAATCTCATTCTTTCCGTCACTTTTACTTTAGTGATGAAACTATTATTAGTCCCCCGTCTTTGCAGTAATAAATTGAATAGTATAATTACTATTCTCTAAACACATTGTTGACGAAAGAAATGCCTTTATCAAAAATCAATGTTATCGGCATTTAATGACTGAAAACTTTGACATGTCAAGTACTAATCAATGAAATAGGCTGATTAGAAAGAACCGATAATCAGTTCTTGACACTTTATTTTGATAATGATTTTCATAAATTCCCACAAGTATTTTCTGTTCTGGTGAAATCGTATGGTTAAATTGGCACTATCTTTTTCTTTGCTCTTGGGACACTGTTTTTAATTTATATGATTTGTTTGGTGTGATTTTTGTTGCCCCAAAATATTTTTGATTGATTGAGCCAACTAAACTATTTCTCCTCTCTTTTTCATATACGGTAACTCGTCCATATTGATCTGTTATTAACGACCATTTTACTATACACAAAACATTGTAGAGTTGTTATAAATCAACCTTTATTGAGCAACCATCTGTCGCACGTGACCAGTTTTTTAATACAGCAGCAGGGGTAGCCGCACAAAATCATTAATGACTTTTAAAACATTTAAATAAATAAATTTCAAATTAAAGATTTATTCATTTAATTTTTTCTAATTATTGATGTCTTGTAAAAAGTATTTTTAATGATATTTCTTTTCAGTAAAAAGTCATTTTGTGTCAGGCAGGTGATGGCTTGGTTTTAACGTTTTTTAAATAAGAAATCTGCAATCTATTTGCAAAGATATGATTTATAGGAAGATTCATTTTTGAAAGATTTTTTTAATCATTCTAGTCATTACAGATTTTAACAATTTAAGGATTTATTTTTACTATAATATAAGACTGGAAAGATGTAGAATGATTAAAAAATAGTATCATTATATTTATGTAAGTTATCTAGATTTATATTAAAATCATACGAAAGTATGATTTTTAAATAAATGAAAACATAGATTTAAAAATAGGTAGTCAATATTTTTAAAAACTTAAATTACTTTTAAAACTCGCTAATCCTGAAATAAAAATGTTTAATGAATTAACCATTACATTCTCTTTTACTTCAGGATTTATGAGTTGAGATAAATTTATTTTATATATATTTAAATATAAAGCAAAAAAATATTCTCAAGAAAAAGTGTAATAAACAAATAATCGTGACACAATTCTCATTCCATCTTAATTCATTGCACCATGTAATTTACATTAAACCAATTGTTTGATACGATTGTCTATTCGTTCAGGAACATTCTATGGTTATAATCACTTCCCTCTTCTTTCCTTTCCCACAAATGCAAAACATTCTCTCTCGCTCTCTTCTACCTACTAACAACGCATATAAATATCAGCACATTAATTACTCTCTTACGCTCTGTTGCCAAATGCTTGTACATTTATATTTTTTGCTGTATGTTTTTTAAACTTGCCTTTTACTATCTTCTCACCACCCTCTTTCTGTCTGCCTGTGTCTAGATATCTACAGCTTATTACTGTCAAATTAATCATTCATTACCAAACTACCATCTTCTATTCTAAAATTGATTGGGTGATCCACATGGGGCAAGATAAAAAAAGGCTTAACATAGCTAGTACCTTTTACGACAATTCTATGCCCAACTGCTCATAAAAATATTCTTTTCATAATGTATGAATATATGGTTTGCCTCATTGTTTTTTTGTTTTTTCTAGCCATTGTTTTAATGAGTTCCGCTTGTGTTTGTTTCTCTAAGGTATTGATGACTACTTACTTTATAAGATTTTTTACCGCAAAAATTAGACTATATTGTCATTCCAACAATGTAAAATAGTTGATACTTTGGTTTGCTTCTACGTTGTTATATAAATGAAATATTTCGCCGTTTTCATCTGAAGTCTTATAAAAACATCGTTTTAATCCACTTTATTAAACTTTCTTCTTAATGAATATATAACAAATATAATTTTAAAAAATATGCAAATGGTGTAAAGGATTAAAGTTTTACTTCAGTTCTTCATTGAAATCATTGGAAATATTATAAAACAAGACTTGAACATTATACTAGCTTTGGCAATTTTTAAAGATATAAATAACTTTATCTTTTCAAATTATTGCCAGATTATTTTTTTATTTAGAGAACAAAATAGAATATAAAATGAAATAATAATTCTTTGTCTTGAAAGAAATGTAGAAATTGTTTGACTTCTTTGTTTTAATTTAGAATCCGGTATTCTTAAATAGTCAGCCATCTCACTAGTGGCCAGGCTCGACGTTGCTTAACTTTGCTGATCTGACAGGAACCGTTGTCTCCAACGAAACTTCACCGTGCTGTACTAGGGCAAGAAATAAATCTGCACGCGTTGTCTCTGCTATTTATTTAAATAAAACCAGTTGTTACACTACGCACATCACTGCGCGATAAAATATCCTATTCTCAGAGTTTTATATAATGTCATCCACGTATATCGAAATTAATCCCACGCCAATCCCATTATAGAGTTTCACCCAAACAAAAATTGTTTATTCTTTTAAATTTTCAACATTTATTTGTTGATTTTGACGTAAGCCTCGGTTTCTTTATTTCTTATCAAATTTAGAAAATTGTAGTTGAAATGTTCCTTTTTAATCGATTGATAAAAATGATTGAAATTTAAGGAAGCAGTTTCATGATGATATATATATATATATATATATATATATTTACACATACTTTTGGAAAATATTCATTTTTTCCAATTTTCCTTTTAAAAAGCTAAAATCTCTCGTCAACTTTGTGTCAACAGACAAGAAGGCGTTGAAATATCAGTGAATGACGGAAGATGTGATAAATGTTTAAAGCAAGTTGAACGAAATATTAAATCTCACAAAATATTTCATGACAACGTCAAGTCCTGATTGGGATTATCATGGACTGAAAGAAATGAAAAGAAAGGAAAGGAAGATGGTGGAATATCGAGAAAGGAAATAAAGAAAGGTGAAAAAAGAAAGAGAACAGCTGGTCAGAATAGTAGGAATGACAAAGCCTATTATTCAGAATTGTAGATGTGCTTTTATAAAGACGCTTTCGGCTGCGCACGGAGCAGCCAGAAGAGAAGATTAGAAAAATATTGTGTAGGCAGTAAAGACTTTGAAATAAACCTTTCTAACAACACAGTTAATCAGCAAGTTTATTTGAACTTTTTCAAGATTTCTTCTCAATCAAAATCGAATGGTAAAGTAATAATAAGTAATAATATTGCTTTTTTTTCTTTTGGATAGGTGGGTTGGTTGTTTAACCAGTCAGTTGATTGGAAGACTTTAAAGTTAGTATACATCTGCCAAGTAAAAGTTTTTTTGTTAGTGTTTTACGGTATCAACCTGTTTAGGTCATTTAAGCCAAGTAAAAAAAAAAAAAAAAAAATGGAGTAGCCAATGTATTTTGTAAATAATAGTAGATGTTATTTTTCATTTTTAAGAAACAAATTATTAGAACAGTAATAGTATTATTCTTCTAATTACCAAGGAAAATGAAATTAATGAAAGGTTAATAAAAAAAACTAGATTTTGGGTACTACATTTTCAAAATCGAGTTTGGTTATCAATATGTGACAGACAACACCGTCTCAAGCAATCAAATAGCTGCATGCATCGATTTAGATTTTAAAAAATGACTAAGATTGATATTTTGTTAAATATAAAAGTGGGACTAGTATCATTATTCGGGCTGTAATAATATGCTTTTATTAAAGATTATTCTTGTCATAAACTTGACTATTTTTCAATTTTACCATTTCTTTTACTTCTTTATATTTATAAGATGGACCAAGACAACATACTTTTACTAAAACTATTCTTGTCACAGCCTTAATTAACAGGGATGTGACAAGAATATTCATTGATAAAAGAAAGCCACAGCCCTAATCATTATATACTATTAGTATTTTCATTTGATAAGTGATAGACGATTATATAAGATAATCACTATATACTATGTCTTAATTAAGGAGTCAATTTCATTATTAAAACTATATATTCTTTTTACCAGTTTCAGAGAATTTTTGAGTTGTTTTCTATGTGTTTTCTCTAGGGCACAATGCCTGAGTGTCTAAATATAGAGAGCAAGATGTTATTCGTGCAGCAGGCTCTAAACCTCCACGTGGTTGCGATAGTCCGTTAGAGAAAGCAGATACCTATACGGTATTATTGCCGATAAAAAATCCGGTTTTATTACCTGTGGGTTTTTTAATGAGATTTTTGCCTTTTAGATGAAGTAACAATCAAGGCTAACGATCTCAATTTGCTCCAGTACGAGATTCAGGGCTTTATCTTGATGAATTACTTTCCTAAAGTAGAATAGCGATGAATTACTTTCCTAAAGTAGAATAGAATAAAACTCTACATTAATTCGTAAACAACGTAAAGTTTAATTCTTTTAACTGTATGTTATGTGATTTGATTTATTTCTTCTATTAATTTCTTGTTATTTCTGTTGAGTATATTTTAAAGTGTGATATTTGTGGAACTCGGGTTAAGAATAAAATTTTTATTCTTTTCCCTTTTTCTAGCTTTCATTCTCTTCGTAACTACATAAAATCTTAGATTTAAATCAGTTTATATCAGTTCTCTCGTTCCCAATTTCATACAATCTTGCCTTCTGTTACCCACACTTACTTAAATTAATCACATGGCGATCCTATACAATATAAAAAATCTAATCTCTTAAATTTCAAACGTTTGTGTGTTTATTCTAGCACTAAGTTTTATTCATTATTTTTTTAGCAACTAAAAAATAACAGCTGAGAATTTCTTTGTAGCAAAGGCTATAATATTACAAACAATTTTAGATTTGAGAAAGAAGATAAAATACATGTTATCTATTGCTTATTGTCAGTTACATAAGATATACATATGTTGGGGACCCAACTTAAGATGAAAATTCATGAAAGAAAACTATTAGCAATTTTCCAGTTTCCTCGTTATTAGTATAATGATTGTTCTATTTTAGATAATACAGTAAATTTTGTTAGAAGTAATCAAACGTCCTTTTAAATATTATAGTAAAACCATTTTTCAATAATAAAATCTTTATCTTCATCGAATTATAACTATAAAATAGATATGCCTTTAAACAACTAGAATCATTTGACTCTGTGAATAATGCTATCGTCAATCATTCTATCCAACTTCAAAACTACTCTCTGACACATTCATATTTGTTTGAATCGTTAAGTACTCATCTATATGATAATATCTATCAAGTTGTTTTATTCCAAAATTCATTTTTGACAGCAGAAATTCTAATGATTTATAATATATAGGCATTCATTTACATGTTATATAAATAAAAATACTTGCTCATACTCTTTCTATTTCTCACCATCTCAAGTACACACACAAGCATGCGCACACACAGAAATCGCTCTCTCTCTCTTACACACACACACACTCCCACAAAATCCCTCGCATATTCACAAAAATTCTCTTTCTCACACACAATCTCTCTCTTATGCACAAAAGACTTTCTGTCTGTCTGTCTATGTATCTATACTTCTGTCTCACACACATGTTTATAGTTTTATAGGAATGTTGATTATATCACCTGACCTTAAATTGATTGCAACATCCGAGCGTAAAAAAAAATCAATTAAGAAAAAATAAATCTATTTACAGAGATATGAAAAAAATGAAATGAACCAATTTCTTCTTTATAAAGCGCCAGATATCATAATCATTTATCTGTTCGTTTAGTTCATCAATAAGTTTTAGGTCTTCAAATATAGTATCATTGTTAATGTGACCTTACAAGAAGTATTCCATCTATGAGGCATTCTCTATTTATTCTGAGTGAATGTAGACAATGCACAATTCGATCTGATTGGATGATGCAAAATATCCAGTAAGAAGCCACACAGAAATAATTTGAATGACTTTTAACAATTATCTGTCTTATCTATCAGCCAATATACTTAGAGACAAATAAACTAGGTCATTAATAAGTTTTTTTATGTTTTTAGATTGCTTTATTCGGTTAAAATTATTTTTCATTTTTAACTTTTAGGATCTTAAACTTTTTAAAAGACAACGTGTATTATTGGAATCGTTATTTTTTTCTAATCTAACCAGACAAATATACTTATTGAAGCCAGCAAGATATTGGTATAATTTTCCACACATGTCACAGTTGACATGTGGACTTAGTAAACCTAATGCTGAACCTTTATAAACATTTATAAATACTTATTAGTAAATTAATAAACTTTTTTTATTTTCTAAAAATGTTTTTCGCTAATCATTAATTTTAAACATTTCGAAATGAAACGAATTGGCCGAGAAGAGTATTAAGTAGGCCCACCAACATTGAAAACATGTAGTGTATTTGTATTTTTGGCTTATTTTTTCTATTTTGAAGATAAAATTTCACTAAAAAAACTGACCTCGACAAATGACAAATCTTTTAGAATTCTTATTTTTAGTCAATTATAAACATACTAATTATGTGAAAAAATACTTTTTAATTTTTATGATTAGTTAAAACCAAGTTAATCAGATGTGTGCAATTTAGATAAAATAGAGTAATGTCTCGTTATTATGGAATCATAACTCGTTTTTCTTATTATTCATCTTACTTCATGATACTTCAAACGTCTATACCACGTGGGTTGGAAAAATGATCGTTCCACTGGTCTACTTAGAGGACTATTATGTTTGATAACTTCCAGTATTTTACTTTTTTTGATTTTCTGTATTTTCAAAGATTCTCATAAACTTGAGTTTTTTTCTTTTTCCAATAATATTGTCTTTTATTTTAGCGTCTCTCAAAGGAATTTTCTCTCTTCTCTGTGGTTGTCAATTGATCAAATGTCTTTCATAAAGATTTCATCTTAGAGACGAACTCCTACCCAACCTCGAAACCAGTTTTCAGAGTTCATCAAGTGCTTGCTGAAGATCACAATATAATCCACACTTCCTTGTAAAAACAGTTTTTGTTTCGTCTATTTAAAGCTTGGATTAATTCACCAAACAAACTTTTCCAACACTTCCTTTTAACGTTTTCATTCTTTTTTTTTATTATAAACGATAGCAAGTCTGATAATACCTGGCTTTTAAATAAATAAATCCATTTTCGTTCAAACTATTTCACTCTACTCAATTTAATAGATTTTTAAAATCGAATATCAGTTTGTCTATGTATAGCGAATCCTTTGAGATAAGGCTTCATTATCTGTGTATCAATTTTTGTGTACTGTTGCTCTTATCTTTTTATAGTTGTTGTTTCATCACATTTCTGCTAATTAATCATCTGGCCTTCTTCGGGGTATCGGATAGAAATGTTGAGTCTTGAAAATGTAGTGCTACCCTATAGTTTTTGTCTAACCAGGTTCTGGCTAACAAATCCCCTGAAACTGCTATCTTCAGACAAAGCACACTTAGAACTATAGAAACTCCCTGCTGCATCACGGACCAGATGGGGGCGATCAAGTTGGCATTTTTTATCTTGTAAATCCATTTTTTCCTATCTGGTCTTCCCTTCTTGAGTTCGAACCAAATGACACTTGTCTTTTTTTTTTTGAGTCATTTGAGCGGTGAGACAAAGATGATAAAGAAAGAGAAAGGGATAAGAAGAGGAAAAGGATAAAAAGAAAAAACCTGAAGATATGTGGGTGTCAATATCTACTTTGAAGCGTTAAGGCTATTTCTAAAGATTCAAAGTTCACCGAAAAAACTGCTTTTGCGTTGGTGTACTAAATTATTGCCCTGAAAGTCTTGGTTGCAGGCATTTAATGATCTCTAACTTTGAAAAGATGAGCCCAAGGACACAATCGTTTCTTTTTAAAACCACAAAAGAAATTTACATCTATCTATCTATCTATCTATCTATCTATCTATCTATCTATCTATCTATCTATCTATCTATCTATCTATCTATCTATTTTCCTAATCTATCTATCTATCTATCTATCTATCTATCTATCTATCTATCTATCTATCTATGTACTTTTCTATTTTTTCTAATCACCAGCAAGTCGCTACAGGAAGATAACAAGTGGAGTGACAACATAAAAAGATGGAAACTGACAAAAATAATTTTTTCAAAGTGGTTTTATTGATAATGATGTAAAAAAACGATAACAGAAACCAATCTTATCCATTAGTTTTATCTGTATATAAAAGTGAGTATGTGTGTGTGCCCAACCAAACTAATCTGCCAATTTCGTGTCTCCAGACTTGAAATTTAATATAAGGTATATTCAAACCTGGGGAAAACTTATTAACTGGTTTGCATCAAACTTTTAACTTCTAAGAACTCAAAGTTAAAAGATTAGATTGTTGCAGTCTTTAACATAATATTCTGCCAATTTTGTGTCTAATAACTAAAAATTTGATATATTGGATCTTTAGACACAGGAAAAACTTTCTAAATGGATTTGAAATAGAAAAATATCTGCTAAGTGATCAAAAATGAATTACGAAAAGTACATTAAAATTGACACAAAAGGGAGCCTCAAATTCAGATCACAGAAATGTGCATAGCACAATGATTCAGACCACCAGAAATTTGCACAATGGCAAACCACATTTCATAAATCACAATCTAAATTGACATTTTAAAGAGCGTCAAGCGCTTTACGAATAAACTTCTTTAACAACCCTAGCAACGGGAGCATCAAAGCAATTCCGAGAAAGGCAGGGCAATATTGTTAGTCGAATTATGTTGGAATATGTGTTTTATTTTTTTAGATAATAGTTTTTTTTTTATAGTTTTAGAATTTACTAAATGGATTTTCTTTAAAGACACGAATTATCAAAAAAACAAAAAAAAACAAAAACATTAGTTATATATAAATGTCTTTATTTGAAAAGAGGTTCATGTAATATTAAAAACAAAATTACGGTAAATGGATGTCCTAACATTGAATCAGTTTCGTTGTTCGAATGTTTGATTTTGTCTAATGGCTAATATTTTCTACCTGCTAATAGCAATATTTTTTTTGTTTGAATGACACCAGCGATATTATATGATTGAAAGAAGGGGATATTAAGTAAATTCAAACTTTTCTAAATGTTAACAAGAAAGAAATTATAAAGGAACAACTCAGAGCTTTCATGTATTATGTTATTTGACAGTTGACTTCTAATATATCGTAATCAACTGTCAAAAACATTAACAAAGTCATTTGAAACAATTCTGTTTAATATTTGGCCAGCGTTGGGTGTAAAACGTCTAAAATTAAATGAGCCAAATAAGTACATAATATAACTAAAAGTTTTATGGGTTGTAAAGTAATTGATTCTTGGCCATATTCTTTGAATGAAAGAAAAACAGAATCACCAGACATTTTAATCTGTCTACAGAAGTGGATTTTATTTTTTTTTTTTTTTGGGGGGGGTAATTTGGGTTTTCTTTGCGAACCAACATTTTACTAAATGATTTAACAGTTCTATTAGTAAAGAGAGAGAGAAAGAGAGAAAGAGGGAAGAGAGAGAGAAAGAGAGAGAGAGAGAGAAAGAGAGATAGATAGAGATAGATAGATAGATAGATAGATAGATAGATAGAGAGAGAGAGAGAGAGAGAGAGAGAGAGAGAGAGATGAATTCTGACCTAATTATGTCGGAGAATTTTCAGGTGTTCCAGAGAGAGAGGAGGGAAAAGACAGAGAGAGAGAGAGAGACAGAGAGAGAGAGAGATAGAGAGACAGAGACAGAGGAAGACAGAGAGAGAGAGAGAGAAAGAGAGGGGGAGATAATAAGAGAATGAATGAGAGACGGAGGGAGGTAACGAAAGAGGGATGGTGTTAGGAGAAAGATCACCCAGCTGGATTCGCTTGGTATTTCGTCCTTCAACTGCTGAGGTATTTTTGCAATGCAGTTTTGAACACGCATAGAATTAAAAGAATGTCGCCGAGAAAAAATGTAAACAAAAACATAACAAACGTTCGTCAAATTTTGAATTCAGAAAAGAGAGGCGTCCGTGTGATCCTCATCGTCGTCTGGTTATTGCTTTGAATGACTGACTGACATAATCATCATCACACGACGATGACAAGTCACGTTGGAGACACAGGTTCCCGACAGATCATCGAAGTTAAGCAACGTTCGGCTTGTTCTGTACTAAGATGGGTGACCACTTAGGAATGTCATTTGTACGGTCAAATCACGTTTGAGACACCGGTTCCCGACAGATCACCGAAGTTAAGCAACGTTTGGCTTGTTCAGTACTAAGATGGGTGACCACTTAGGAATATCATTTGTACGGTCAAATCACGTTTGAGACACCGGTTTCCGACAGATTACCAAAGTTAAGCAACGTTGAGCCTTTTCAGTACTAAGATGGGTGACCACTTAGGAATGTCAGGTCAGGTACTTAGTGTACCAGGCTCTCAGATCAGAGGTACTGCCAAGTCAGACCCAGATCACCGAAGTTAAGCAACGTTTGGCCTGTTCAGTACTAAGATGGGTGACCACTTAGGAATATCATTTGTACGGTCAAATCTCGTTGGAGACACCAGTTCCCGCCAGTTCACTGAAGTTAAGCAACGTAGAGCCTGTTCAGTAATATGATGGGTGACCAATAGGAATATCATTTATTGGGTCAAATCATGTTTGAGATACCGGTTCCCAACAGATCACCGAAGTTAAGCAACGTTGAGCTTTTTCAGTACTAAGATGGGTGACCACTTAGGAATGTCAGAGGCTGGTCGGGTCAGAAGTACGGCCAAGTCAGACCTAGATCATAGAAGTTAAGCAACGTAGAGCCTGTTCAGTAATATGATGGGTGACCAATAGGAATATCATTTATTGGGTCAAATCATG
>JAUZSX010141950.1:0-17292 GCA_034780655.1 Idiosepius hallami
CCAAATCAAAAAAAAAAAAAAAAAAAAAAAAAAAAATAAAAACTATCTTCTGATATATTTTAGTTCTATCGGAAGTTTAAAGATATTCTCTGTATCAGTGTATTCAAATAGATTGTTCATACTATTAGCGTTGACTGGTTTCTTTCCGAGGTTAGTGAGTTAGCTATGTACACAACAACCTCCTCCTTATATGTGAACGTTCAGAAAATATTTAGAAATAAAATTATGATTTTTTAAACCTATTAAGTTTACAGGTGAGATAATAAATTAAAAAAAAATTATAAATATTCAAATTGACACTACAAATTTAGTATTTGGGTTTTGTTTATTTTTTTCTGAAATATGTAAATAAAATTAAATTTTAAGAAATTAACCGTGATGATTAACCTGAATTTTTTAGAATTGTTAAAGGCAATCATTATTAAACGAAATTAATAACACCAAAAGAATGTCCTATTAATGACGATTATGATCAAATTCCAATTTAAATCGTCAATCTCATCTAAAACTTTATTTTTTATCATCTAAATTTTATTTTTACCTAATAAATTAGATTCAGATGTTGCCCATTTGTGAGAATTTAATATTATCAACACAATCAAAGATTGTGCTGTTAATATTAAATTCTCCAGAATGGGCAACATCTGCGCGAAGAAAAAAAATGATGTTCAGAGTATTATTGGTATTCGTTTACCTATTTTTGTTCTTTTATCGTAAATGTGGGTCACAAAATGAAAATCTAGAATGATAAAAACCTTTGGACCCACAGTCTTATATTTAAGTACAAAAAAATATTGTATCTGAAATGTCTGTAAAAAAAAAAATAACATAGAAAAACTAAAAAAAAAACCAAAAAAATACATAGAAAAACTAAAAAAAAAAAAAATACACAAAAAAACTGAAAAAAAAATACACAGAAAAAAAGCCCCCTCACCCCTAACAAAAACAACAAAAAAGGAAAAAAAAAGGAAAAAAAAAAAAGAAAACTAAATAAATTCCACGTGATCTCGCGGCTTTGATTGACGCTGTGTCTGATCACGAGAAACAAATGGTGAAGTGAACAAAGGAATTTCTTTACCGACAAACTCAGTTGTCCACAGACATTTCTTTTTCAAGTTTTTTTTTTTAGTTTTCAGCCCCCTTCTTTCCATCATCATCAGCAGAAGCAGCAGCAGACGCAGCAGCAGCTTCCCTTGCAACAGTTCGTCACTTTTGAATTGGTGTTTATTAATTTCCAATTGCAAAATTTGTTTATAATGAAAACAATAATTCTCCAATGTTTTGGGGAATTTCTAATAATGTTTTGCAATCTTTATTGCAAGAATTCACAAAAAAAATTTCTCAATTTTCATTTTTACATCAAATAGTTAATGACACAGATAGCTTGTAACTCTTTATTTGCAATGAGGCCAATTGTATGATAAAATTGTTTATTTTTCATTTTTAAATCAAATAGTTAATGACACAGATAGCTTGTAACTCTTTATTTGCAATGGGGCCAATTGTATGATAAAATTGCTTATTTTTCATTTTTAAATCAAATAGTTAATGACACAGATAGCTTGTAATGGGTTCACTTGCCATACATTATATTATTATATCATATATTTTTTTAGGTTTTCTGTACTCTGATCCAGTTCGTGAAGTAAAACGTTTTGCAAAAGAATTAAAAATGGACAGCAAAGTTGTTGTGGCCAACTGCACTTCGCAAATGACAGTGGAGAGTCTCAGAGAAATTGTCTTGGAATGCTTTGACAATGACTATTGGCTCATTCTTCAGAATTATCACATGTGCTCACCTGACATTCATTCACAACTGTCAAGTATTATGCAGGTAAGAAGAAACTAAATGCAACATATTAATTAAAGTAAACAGGTTGGTTTTGTTTTTTTGGGGGTTGGGGAGAGGGGAAATTAAAATGGTGGCATGAAATATTGTGTATTATCTCTTTTTATTTGGTGCCTAGCTCTGCCCCCCCCCACTAACACACACACATCCACTTTTGTTCTTATTTTCCCATTGATGAGGACATTAGCCAGAGTAAATGTCACCCGGGGTGGTCTGCTCAAATGTCACCCCCACAATACTTTTGAAACAAATGGAGAGGAACCTTATAAAAACCCAATTAATAATCTGCAGGGACACCCCCCCTTTTTTTATTGCCTTCGATTCATGGAAATGTGATATGGAGTAAGCAAGCTTAACAGTCCTGGCGGAGATCCGAACTATGACTCATTTTTTCATGTCATCTTGCGCCGGTGTTTTCTGGTGTGCTCGGACCTGAGATACTGCCACTCTTACATGAGGTGCAGCATAAGCGGTAGACACACCCTTGGGGGCACTGGCCACACGTCATCCAGGCAAAGTGGGCTATCATTGATAATAAGATATAGTTCAATCTCTAAGCATTGTCGGTAACGACACACGCTCAACAACAACAACGACAAGTGATGTGGAGGAACTCAGGAGAGCTATTTATTACTAATTGTTAAATTAGGAAAAAATTTGACAAAACCAGCTCTCTGGTAAAACAGTGATTGTTGTGGAGGTATGTTTAGGTTCTGGGGCTGAATAAGTGCTGTAGGTATTGAAGAGTTACATTTCATTGAGGAGAAACATGAACTCCAAGAAAGTTGTGTGAAATACTGCAGCAGAACTTGATCCCCTCCTTCCAGAAGCTGGCTTGCATAGCAGAGATCCAGCATGATGACAATGACCCCTAACACACCTTCAAGACAACCAATGCTTTACTGGAAATGCTGAGCCTTAAGGTGATGTTTTTTGTTTGTTTGATTGAATGATTAGTTTTATAGCATATCAACCTTTTTAGAGACAATTATTTTTTGATAAACATCTTTTTTTTTTTTTTACACATAGTTTTTGGATAACACTATGTACTATTTAATCTATGGTTGGAGGGAATACGGGGATTCATACTTTTCCTAAGGGTATTAGTCTAATTATGAATCCAAATGGAACATTCATTCATTCATTGGCGGTCACTCGTAGTCGAGTATGACTGTCCTCCATCTTGGTTCTGTGGACCCTTTCGGGAAGATGCCTGTGCGTGATGTCTTTTAACATGAGGAGACTTATGCACCTGTAGTGACAACACGGCCCCTTGGCAGAGGAGGACCTGGTTCCAATGGCATGGACAGAACCACGACGATAGGAGGCCATCCTCTGTTGCAACCTTCACCCACCTTCAGTGCCATTGTATCACTGTGGACATCATCCAACTATTGCATGAGGTCTTGCACTATTTAACCCATAGCTGGAGGGAAGATAGGCCCTCATACTTTTCCCAAGGGTATTGACATGTTAACATAGACGGAACAACTAGGATTCAAACTCTTGTATTGTGGTTCTAAAGTCCGACTGCCTACCCACTATCCCAAGTATCCTTTCGCAATTCTTTTTTTTTTCCCAATCGTTTACAACATTAATTTTTTTTTTTCTAATTTTATACACTTTCTGGAGAACCTTTTTTCAATTTTGAATCTTTTGTCTTTTTCTTATTTTAAAGAGAAATGAAATTTAATGAATGATTCGTTCCAAACTTTGTTGTTTATTGTAGATAATTTTACAGAGTGAAGAAGAGATTCCTTTAGCTTCTGTTTCGTCCAGTATGCTATTTGAAGGTGTCTCTAGTGAAACTCTTGAAGAAGAAGAACTTCTCAGTGAAAACAATTTTCGACTGTGGGTCACTTTCCTTTCTCAGCCAACCAAGAAAAATCTGCCCCCAGGTAAAATTGCTTTTCTCTCTACAAAACTAATCGCCTCACTAAAAATTAATTTGTGTTTTGCAGAATTACCTGTTTAGCTATAAAAATGAGAATGTGTATGTTTGTGTGTGTGTGGAACAATCTCTACCAAACTATTCTGCCAATTTTGGGTCTATAGGCTTGAAATTTCCTTTAATTGGGTATTCAGGCTCTGGGAAGACTTTCTAATTGGTTTTGAGCAAGATAATTAGCTGCTAAGAGGTTAATATTTGGAATTACAAAAAACACAAATCAAAATGAACACAAAAGCAAATTTAGGAATTAACATTATTATTCGGACTTTTGTCCTCATCTTAGTAGGTTTTTGATGTTTCTACACTACGTTTGGGCCTAATCTCCCTCGGGCTGTTTTCAGGTGTTTTTTTTTGGGGGGGGGAGACTAGGCCGAAATGTAGTGCAGTAACATCAAAAACCTACTAAGATGTCGACAAAAGTCCGAATAATAAAGTTAATTCGTAAATTACAAAGCTTCATCTTTAAAAAAAAAGCTATAATAACAAAAGCAAATATTGAAGAATTCAAACCACAAAAATGTACATAGTACAATAATTGGAGTGTGGAGATCCATACCTTTTCCAAGAGTATTAGTCTAACTGTGAACATGACAGAACAACTAGGAATCAAACTGGCATATTAAGATTCAAAGTCTGAGTCCCTAAATCTGTCATAAGCAGGAAGCCTCCTTTTAGGTGCAAATCGGTCTTCCCATATTTGGTATAGTTCTTCCCCATTTCTCTAGAAAAGCCTAGATCGAAAGCAGATAGATTGTACCTTGAATATCCTGAACAATACCAAGAAGCTAAAACACAAGAATAGAATATTTTCAATCAATCAATCCCTGTTTTTGACAAATGGTTTTCCTGCCATTTTTTTTTTTTTTAGCTTGCCTTATTCAACAAAGTATAAAAGTGACATGTGAGACTACTCGAAACTTCCAGTCGACATTGCTCAAATGTCATCGAGCAGCAAATTTTCTTTTTCAACAATATCAAACTGTTTCCTATAATTCAGTAAGTGATTATTCATTCTTGGTTTGTTTGTTTGTTTTGTTTTTGTTTTTTTTTTCTTCTCTGTGAATTTATCACTCTGCCTTTTTTAGCTTAGTTTTGTTAAATCATCAACTATCTCTATAACTACCAACACTATTATCATCATCATTATCATCAACTATCTCTAAAACTACCAACACTACTATCATCATCATCATCAACTATCTCTATAACTACCAACACTACTATTATCATCATCATCATCTCTGTTATTGACTTTAAACTATTTACCAATATTATCTCTGCTGTTACTACTGTAAACTTTAAGCATTTCCTAGACAATTGCTACCTTTCCCAAGGTATTTTCATCAATTTCTTTTGCTCTTCTCTCTTCATTTCTAGGAGGAGAATCTTGGTTTTAATTTTGAGATCATGGCCTTGGCTGTGATTCATTCTCTTTTGATCCAGCACCGTTGTTTCGTATTCAAGCAATCTGAAGGACGAGCTGCCTTAAACGAGCCTTGTTATTGGTCAATGCTGGACATGGCTTCCGTCTCGGACATCTTTTCCAATTGGCTGCCGATTACCAACTTAAAAACATTAGAGAAATTGGCCGATCTGTTGGGTGGAATATATGCCAGCCATTCCGTGGATGCTTATGATGCCGGTTTAATCAAGGCATTTGTTTTAGATATTCTAAGAACAATGTATTATGCAAAAGAAGTAAGTTCAGAAACATACACCCTTTTTTTTTTCTTTTTACACACATATTAAATAAAATAATGGGCAGCGAGAGCAGAGCATTGGTAAAAGCTTGGGCTCTGGAATCGTAGTCGTAGTACAAGAGTTCAAATCCCAGGCAAAACTATTACATTCAACTTTAGCTTCCTCGGGCAGATTGGGGCTTGTTAACTCGGGAGAGCAACTCTAGGTTGAGGGCAACACTTGACGCAAAAAAGCCCAGGTATACAGAGCACGTAAAAATGGCCTTGCGCCTAACTTGGGTTGGTGCTTGACCAAGTAAATATAATATTAAATAAATTACAATAACAGCAATAAATCTTTATGCACTGTGTCCAAAAAGTCACAGTGCACTATAGGTCTATAGAAATCTAAATAAACTAATAAAAAGTAAATAATAAAATTATAAAAAATCTAGACCATACAATTTTTCACAGTCACACTGCTTATCTTAAAGAAAATGCTGGAAATTATCCTCATGGTTAATATGCCATTAATTAAAACCCCCTTGATTCTTATCCCATTTATCAATAGAAAGAATTAACAAAAGAGACATTTGGATTGAAAAATGGTTTCTGTCATTAAATATGCCATTAAACAAAGTAACTTCACTTAACAATAGAAAAAAAATTTTAATAAAAAATGTTTCCCGGCATTAAATAACCCTAAAGATTGACATGCCATTAAACAAAAAAAAACTAATTCAACCAATCTCTATTTTCCATTGATTTGTTGATCTTGAATTTTTTATTTTAGAAAGCTTGTTCTTCGGAGAGCGACAATTTGAAGGGCAATAATGCTATGAACCCTAACACGAAAAGCTACTGCTCCGCTTCTTCCAGCTCATCCGACACCTCGATTGCATCGACACCGTGCCAATCCCGAAAAGTGTCCGACAGCGGGTGCTACCAAAGTCAACTTGTCCCCGACCTGCTTAGAGTTTTGTTCCGTTTTGCTGAGAGAAAGGCCAAAGGACAGACACCAGCCTCAAAGGTCACCACTGCAGAACCTACCCCCTGTACCTCCATCAACCGCTCCTCCATCACCCGCTCGTCCATCAAGCGCTCCTCCTCCGGCAACCGCTCCTCGTCCATCAAGCGCTCCTCCTCCGGCAACCACTCCTCCTCCACCAGTCGCTCCCCTCCCTCCCTATTCTGCACACTACCCAACCCCCCTTCGACCATGGAGGAGTTGGTCCACCAACTTTACCAAAACACCAATACAGGCAGCTTCTTTGCCGATATGTGCTGCCAGATCTATGGCCTGCCCTTCATCGCACAGCAATCGTTATTTCAACATCAGAGTCGGTAAGCACCTGCAAGGGGGGGGGGAAGAAATGGAAAGTGGGTTGAGGGGAGGTCGTTAGAGGGGAGTAAAAAGGTTAGAGGGAAGTTTGGGGAGTTTAATATTTGTATGTATTAATCCTGAATTTATTTTTTAATCCTTTCAACTCTAAAGGGCCGATATATCGGCCTTAGTAACTTAAGGCAAAAAAAAGACGAACTGACATTTTGACCCTAAAATGGTCCTTTATTAGAATGACTCTAGGTGACTGGTTGGTAATTTTGCTAAGTCAAGGTCCAAAACTTAAGGCCGAAATATTGGCATGTGCGTGTCTTCTTTTGCCATGGGGGACCATGGCTGATCTATTAGTTTCTTAGGGTTTAAAAAGTTAATACAAATTAACCGTCTTTTTTTTAAATTATTTTACTGAATTTATTATATTGTCATTCTTAACTATCATACTAATCTTTTCAGATTATCAAATTTGGTATTAAGAATGATTATGACAGAAAAAAATCAGTCACAAAAATATTGAGTGAAATTATAACTTTTGGAGACCATCTTGGAACATTCCACTTTCAATAAGAAGGGTGAAAGGTTAATAACTGTCTGAATGTTTTACCTAAACTAGTTGGACCTGTGAATAATTTCACAGATATTTCAAAATGGTTCTAACTGTTTTATCCTAATAACTTGGTTTGTTTTTACTTTTGTTCACACTTAGTTTTTTGAATAACACAATATGCACTATTTAATCCATAGTTGGAGGAATGTGGGAATTTATACCTTTCTTAAGGATATTCAGTCTTAATATGTGCATAATTGGGACACTAGGATCCCTTAGACGGAATAATTGGTCAACGTATGAGATCATTGGAATGAAATATTTTTGGTATTTAAAAAAAAGACCAGATTAAGTGAGAAAGAGTAAGAAAGTCAGAAAAAGAAAAACTAGAAGTTTCCTTCTTCAAGGCCCATGCTCCAGATTGCAAACTTTACGTTGATTATTCAACGCTAAAATCCAAAACTTCTTTAATTAAACAGTAACTATTCCTTATTCTGTGGATCTTTCACAACGGGGGTACAGAAGGAATCTGAAAACAACCCGTCAATAACATCTGATAACAAAAAAAAAAAAACCTTTGCAAGCCCATTATGGTATTGTAGTAGAAACACAAAAGCAATTTACTACTAAGGATATGACTTCTTTTTTTTTTCTTTTCTGCAGGATACTTTTCAACAAATTGTCCATCCTTAGTCCGCATAAATCTATATCGAATGAAAAGAACCAGAATCTAATTCATGCTCTCCAAGAGGATCTGAACAAAATTCTCCAACAACTGACAGATGAAATAAATTCTTTGCCAGAATTTCCCGATATTTCCAAAAAGATCACAATATACCGGGATGAGAGTTTCCTGATGCATGAAATCCATAATTATAAGCAACTTTTTTATCTTATTCAAAAACAATTGCAAGTCATAAACAAACACTTACTTGATCAGGTAAATCTTTTTTTTTATCTGTCAGCATTCAGAAAGAGAAAATAAGAATTGTCGTTACTGAAGCCCAAAATTTTTATATCTATAAAAGTTAGAATGTGTGTTCAGAAAAGTCTCAAACTATTTTAGGACTACATACTTGAAATTTGATATATGATACAATGAATATGTATACAAACCTGGGGAGCAATTTCAAATTGGTTTTGAGTCAGAAAAGTAGCTGCCAAGGGGTCAAACTTAAAAGATTTGGCCATTTGCTGTGTCTACCAAACTACTCTGCCAATTTTGAGTCTAAACTCTTGAAAATTGATATAAGGAATATTCAAACCTGGAAAACAATTTCTAATTGATTTTGAATTAGAAAATAGCTCCAAAAGAATCAAATATTTGAATTACAAAAACACAATTGCAAATAGCATGAAAGCAGCATCAAAAGCAATTCCAAACAATACTTCTGGTGACATATAATCCTGAGCATTCAGCCTGCAGTCCTAAACATTAATGTAGTCTAATAAAACTAAACAAGCTGTAATTTAGAGGCCCAAATTGTATGTTAAATTTGTTTTTTTTTTTACATCAAATAGTTAATGACACAGATAGCTTGTAACTCTTTATTTGCAATGGGGCCAATTGTATGATAAAATTGTTTATTTTTCATTTTTACATCAAATAGTTAATGACACAGATAGCTTGCAACAGGACTACTTATGCATGAAACTTGTGATTCGCATTTTTTTTTAATTGCAGACTGAATTAACAATTGATATGAAAAAAGTAATGAAACAAATTTCAAACAATGAAATTCCGACTCCATGGTTTGCTTCCAGTTTTGCATCCAGTTTGAAACTGACTAAATGGATTAAAAAAATTGTAACAAATGCAAAACAACTTTTATCAATTGAGGAATTTACAGCCTTTAAATCACACGAGCTAACAAATTACCTGAGGCCAGACTGTCTTCTAGCATCAATGCTCCAAACTCATGCCCAGAAGAACTTGAAAGATATAACAGACTTATGCATAGCAGGATTGGTGAGTAGACTTACTAAGCATTTTATAATTCTATACACACCTATTTTTAATGTACCCTTTTTGCTTGGCACAAGAGCATGAAAAAAGAGGTATTGGCTTGCATCAATGGAAAATTTCAGATCTTGAAACATCATACTCCCTTTTTTTATTTTATAGTGGCAGAAGGCAATGATCACTCTTGAAATATGAATAATTGTTACATTTCAGCTACTACCTCAACTAGTATTGATATGTGAATTGTGCATTTAAATGGTTGTTTAGAAATTAGTTTAGAAATATTTCTAAAATGAATTTGAGTAATTTGTAAAATTCTTAACAGTTATTCCAATTGTTTTAAGAAAGCTATTTGAATTGTTTGATAGGACAACTGAATTTTAGATAGATATCTAATATAGTTGTAAAATCAGAAAGAAACAGGGAGAGACAGAGAGAGAGAAAGGAGAGACAAAGAGAGAATGCCTGTGAAAGAGAGAGAGAGTGGTAACAATTCTAAGCTATGCACCAATTGTTTGTTAGGACAATTGGAAATGAGATAGAAAGATATATTTAGTTGTAAGAGGAAAGATTACAAGGCTGATATTTCGACCCTTTTTTGATTAGTTAAATGGTAATTTTGCTAATTATGTATTGTCTTTTCCACTAATTATCACTTTTTCTGTCAGGGTCCAAGGGTTGATAATATCTAATATGTTGACCAATGAAAATGAGTCATTTTACAAAAATTAACTGCTATGTTTTATTTTTCAGTTTAATGATAAAAAAAGTATCTCTACAGCGATTGGCACAATCATTTTGAATAATACTCACCTATGTAATGCAGTATGGGTCGGTGATAAACTAGAACTTGATGCCTGCTGCAAACGAGATGATTCACACTATGAAGAGTGCACTTGCACAAAGGGCATTCTGTATTTGAATGTCATCAAGAGACCCGTCAACACAAACAATTTGCTTTATTATTGCCCTGTTTTTCTTGCGCAAAACCATCTGAATTTGTCAAAGAAAAACTCAGTCATTGAAATTCCTTTGACGGTCGCTGGAGATAATTGTCTCTTCCATGGCAAAAAGACGCATTTGCACTTTTATTTAGAATAAAATAAATCAGTTTTATTGGAAACTAAATTTATTTTTGTGTTTTTTTTTTTTTTAACATTTCTAAAATGTACCTTACATTTTTTAATATGGAATGTCGGATATGGCCAGGCCATACAAGGGTGAACTAAGCCATCAGTCAATCAGACCATCCTAGAGGGCTCAGCACTGCAAAGCAGCCCGTCTGACTGCCAATAAAATTATCAAACATGTCCTTATACATTTCTAGTCATCGGGTGTTTTAACCGTAACATCAGATAGGAATGCTGTTCCATGTAAGTATTGTCAGGAGATAACGGTTTCTATTCCCACCCAAGCCGGCCAGAGGGATTACTTGGTCAAAAACGTGGTTTGATAGACAACAACTATGGAAGGTAGTGATTACTGGGGATTTAGTGATAAGAGCCAGCATCCCTATCTGAGATTGCGGTTAAAACACCTGAAAACGGCCAAAACGTAGTGTAGAAACATCAAAAACTACTAAATGAGGACAAAAGTTTGAATAATAATGATAATTACTAAATGTCCTTATACATTTTAATATATGCCTTCTGACTTGGATCACTCCATTTAGCACATCGTAATTTGTGTGTGAAGGCCATAGATGATTACCAGACATAATTAAGCAAATATGAATAAATCACTTGTGGTACAGCCTGTACATGTTACATTTAACACTAAAAAATGGGGGAATGGGGCCCCATTGTATTTTCTGCCCCAAAACATTTGACCAAAAGATTATGTTCAACTTTCTATCTTAAGAAAAACTCTAGAATTCCACTAGAGCTTTAGAATGATAATACATAAGTTCAAATCCCAGTTGTTTTATTTTGTTCCATGTGGACTATAGCCCTTGAGAAAGGTATGTATCCCCACAATGAAATTAAATAGTGGAACTGGTGTAATTTAACCCTTTCGACCCTACAGGGCCGATATATTGGCCCTGGTGACTTAAGGAAAAAGCAGAAATATTGATATTTTCTCTCTAATTTAATCATCTAATAGGCCACATCTGAGTGACTAGTTGGTAATTTTGAAAAGTCAGGGTTCTAAGGTTTAAAAAAATCTATGTTAACATGTTAGTAATTTACTTAAGCAGTAGAATTCTAATGTAGAAAAATAAAATAATGAACCCTTACTTATTTTAAGCACAACTTCTTTCTTTTTACAAACCAGTCACAGTCAATTCAATATATTAATTCAAGACTTACGATTATATGCATATAATTTTCTTAATCGAAATGAAATATGAACTTTACATATGTTGGTTTTGTGGGATTTCAAAAAAAGGTTGTCTTTGAAGTATTCAAAACTCTTTTGGTTAAGAGTTAGATTTTAGTTTTGTGAGTTGATAAGTAGACTTCTTATTCATCCACTTGTAGAACCTCAACTGATTATTTATTTTAAAATTTTTCCTATCTTCAGATGATAGTTAGTTTGAGTTCACTTTTCTAAGCATTGTTGACATTTGTTAACTTCATATGTCTTAACAAATGTGTAATTGTATTTTGATAAAAATGAAAATAATTCCTAACAATAAAATTAAACATTCTATTTTAGAGAACATCACACAAGTTTGTCAAATATAAAAGGGAAAAAATTGGATTCATAAAAAAATTAAAAAATACTAAAATGAAAATTTATTTATAAATGATTTATGTCTTTTTATTTAAATCATTTATTCATTTTTGTTTATGATTTACTCAGTGTATAAGAAGTTTATTTGATTTTAGTTGATCCTTATTTTAACACTTAAAGGTTAAAAGTGTTAATAAAAGGAATAAAGTGGCTTTCCTAGTCTTTAAATACATCATTATTCATAGCTAGCTTTTTTTCCTGTGTTACTTACAGTTTTCTCAGATTAAAGTTTTAAAATCTATAAACCTTTAAAATTTAAAGGGCCGTACTTTGGGCCTCCGCAGTCCCCACAATTGTGGGGGAGGAGGCGCAAGGCTCCTTGGATTATTTTCTAATTCAAAAATTACCAAAATAATTAATTATTAGAATTAATTAGAAAATCATTAACACACTTGAAATATACATCTTACATATATCAATCCATCACTCTTTCTGCCTATCTCTTTCAATATATATATATGTATATGTATATATTGGGCAGCGACGGTGTAGCATTGGAAAAAGTTCCGGCTCTGAAATTGTATTACGCGAGTTCAAATCCAAGTCAAAACCATTACATTCACCTTTAGCTGCCTCGGGCAGATGGGGCTCATTAACTCAGGGGAGCAGCTCATCTAGGTGATGGGTCACACTGAATGTAAAAAGCCTGGTAAGAGCATGTAAAAATGGCCTTGTGCCAAACTTGGGTTGGTGCTTACCAAGTAAATATATTATTTAGCATAAAAAAACTAAACAAAACAATAACAACAAATGTTATGACAAAAGAATGTAAAATTTATTGTGTCTCTATCCTAGTTAAAAAAAAAATATTTGTCATCATCATTTAGTTGAGACGAACCTTTTTTTTATGAGTCAGCAGCAAGATCTTTCTTTAAACAAACTTGTTTCCCAAAAAATGTTAAATAGTGATGTTGTGTGCATGTGGTGACTGCAGCAGTCGTGGTGTGGTGCACACTGGTGCATGCAGCAACATTCTATTAGCATTCTCAAGGTGTTAAAACACTTTTTTTTTTTTTTTCTAAATTAAGAAATTACAATAAGTTTTTTTTTTTTTCCTTTTTAAATCTTTCATTAGTATTTTTTACAAGTTTTGAAAAATTCAACCAACAACCATTTCAAAGTGAATAATGATGGTGTAAAATGAATTCAAGATAAATTACTAACACTACAGTATTTTACTATTGAATAATTGATGGTTTTTCTTTGTGGTTTTAGTTTACATAGGAATTTGGATTATTTGGTATTGTAATTGTATTTAAGAAATAGAAAGACCAAATATAACTCTTCACTTTCCACTTATTGAAAACTGCTTGTGACTGTTTTTGTTGTCAGTCTACATATTTTTTTCTGATCATTCCATAATAAATTGATGTCTGCTGCTGGCAGCTGATTCATTCATTAAAAACCACTTTAAAGGATCATCTAAAAATAGAATAAAAGATTGAGTATATATTTCTTTGCTTTAATTAATTAACTTACTTCAAACAGACATATCAATTTGAAGTTTTTTTCTGTTTTGTTGATTCAAACTGGAAAAAAAAACAAGTTATGACAATTTATTACAGATTCAATTTTTTGTGTTTCTAATTAGTTTGGTTACTAATTTGGTCACTAATTTTAAAAAAAATAAAAAAAATAAGGGAAGAGCAGAAAATCATTGTCTTTTGAGTCCTTGTTGACCAGATGTTCGTTCCACATTCCATTGAAGAAAGTTATTTCACTTTCTTCTTTTTATACAACCGTCAATCAATACAATTATGTTTAATATTTTTCTTTTTGCCTATGAGAATTAAGTTACCATTAATTTGTATCAAAAGAAAACAGAATTTTTGGTAACTGAAAACTTGGTAGTCAGTCAATTGGGATAGAAAGAAAAGCGAAGAAGAAAAAGAAAGTGCACCCACCAACCCACCATACACTACTAACAAACTTGTGAGGAAGAGAGACAGACGTAGATAAGCTTTCATTTAAAAAAGAAAAAAAAGATGTTTAATTTACTGTGTTTTTGTTTTTCTATCTTTAAGAACAAAAAAAGCATTAGAATATCCTCTTCTCCTGGTTCATTTGTGATTTTTATTATTGTTGTTGTTGTTGGTGGTGTCTGTATGCTGGTGATGATGACGTGCCTGCAGTGCATAACAAAAAAGTTTTAAGTATTTCTCATTCTCAAGTGTGTGTGTGTGTGAGTCGCATCCACGCATCATACACATAATTATGGGCGCCAGTAGTGACTGACTATTTTGTTTAGTATTTTTCAATGGTTCTCGATGGATGTCCTCTTTTAAAACTAGGTCAACTCATAAATACCAAACGGAAAAAAAAGAGAAACGATTTTAAAATTTAACCTAGAAAGCTCGTAAAGGGAGATAACTTTTTTCAAACATAAAAAAAAAAATCACATAAACAGTGAAAAGAAAAAAAAGTTTATTTGATAAACCATAAAGTCTATTAAATGTCATTTTATAAATACATTTCTTTTCTATAAGTTTGATTTTTAATATTCTAAAGTAAATCAATAAAAGAATCCAGAAATGTTTATTATTTTTTCCTTTTTTTTTTAGCAGCAGCAGCAGCAACAGCAAAGACCTCCAAATCCAAACGAATCTTATCCTGGCATTCTACAACCCAGCCAGAGGTTTGGAGAGTCTGCCAATAACATGCCCTCTGGTATACAATATTCTATGCAAGCTTACCAGTAAGTCCAGCTCTTTCTATTTTTGTGCTCCTTCTCATGCTTCTGATAGGATATTGAAGAGCAATTTTATTATTAATTCATATTTCTTTATTTTAAGTATAGATTTAAAAAAAATAATTATATTTGTTGTTTTTATGCAAACTAATTTTTTTTTTTCAAAGCCATTTTTTAAAAATTGGTTTTCCATAAATAATAATAATAATAATAATTATTATTATTATTATTATAAATGAGCTCATTAGATGACAGGAAAAAATTACTTAATTTACTTAATTGAAAATTCAGCATTTCATTTTTTTTTTCTCCATTTCTAATTAAAACCATGTCATTGATAATAAATTGAATTTAAGTTTTGAATTAATCTTGTTTAAATAATTAATACAGCAACTTCTCTTTCAATCTTTGATTGTATTAAAAATATTTTTTTAGATTAGCTTAAATTGATGTGAATGCAAATTCTTCTTTTCCCCTGTTTTAATTCTCCCATAACAGGATTACTTAAATTTTTCTTTGAAATGATAAAAATCAAAACCAATTTTTTTTTTTTTTAGTTTTCTTTGATTGGTTCAACATTTACAAATTTTCTTTATTCTATCAATTTAAATTTATTGAGTAAATTGGAAAGGGAGAAGATTGATAGGAATATATTCCAATCAATCTTCCCCCTTTCCAATTGCAAAATGTTTCAATTTCTAAAATCCATTTAAAATCTTATCTCTTTCTCACCAAACAAATTTTCCATTTGATTCTTATTTTATTTAAAAATATATAAATTCTTGCTATTAGAACATTGTCACATCTTCTGGTTTAAATATTATTGTTTTTTTTTTTTTTAATTAAAAACGTTCAATTTGTCTGTGTGTATAAAAAAAACAAACTCTTTAGTGATAAATTTAAAAATTGAACCTCGATTTTAATTCCGAGTGTTTAGTAATAAATCTTTGCAATACAAACTGCTAATACTAAACACTGTTTTTTTAATTTTTATTATTTTTCAGAGTGAACCAAAATAATCATCATTCCTCCCCTATGCACCATGGTCATCACGGAGTTCAGGCTGCTGGTCACCTGTCAGGGGTACCTCCTAGCCAGCAACAAGTAAGCTTAACTCAAAATATTAGTTTCTGCAAACATTGTATAAAAGAAAACTTTTTTTTTTTCTATTTATTGCCATTATAACTTGACATTATTCTTTATTAGCTGTTACTCTTAATAATAGAAATAAAAAAGTGTATGACTAATTAGTTTATTTTGTTTTCAGTAACAATATGTAAAAATATTCCGTCAAAGATTATTAGACTAATTATGCACAACCAAACTTCTTATATTCAATTTTCATTTGGTGTAACATTTATAAAAGTTGTGTTCAGGGAAGTGAAGTGTCATATCATGTACATTAGAAACACATATAAAAAAAAAAATTAAAAAAAATTTAAAAAAACTAATAACATTGGCAAACAAAAATATTGAGTCAGCATTGTTGCTTATCAGAACACAAAAATTGAAAAACAAGAATGATGTAAAGAAATATAAAAAAAAAAACTATAAGTATGGAAATTAATCCAGGGAATTGGTCAAATCAGGGCTACAATAATTCACTAAAAATATCAAATCAAAAAAAAAGTATTTGGATAACATATTTTCTTGTAGCAGTTTGATTTTGTACAATACTCTAAATATCAATGCTGAAAACTAGTAGTTTTAATTATTTTTTTCAAATTAATCGTTAGTCTGTGTAAAAATTTTGAAGTTTTCTTTATTAGAAAAAAAAATACAAAGTTAAAGATGAGGACAACAGTCAGAAAATTGGATTTATACTATTTCTAACTTATGCTGATGATTAAAGGAATACTTTTTATTATTTTGATGCTAAAATATTTTTCAAATTCTAAAATAACACCATCAAACTTAGTTACCAAATTTGAGGTATTTGGCACAGTTTGTTAGGAGTCCCCATAAATATAAGTTAATTACGATTAAATATCACATTTGGGGTGAAACTAGTTATTTGCAGCACAGTGATTTTTTGTGATAGTAATTATTATATTCCGAAAATTAACCATGAAAAGGACATTTAATGAACCAAGCACTTCCACGGGGAAAAGAGAAAGACCTACATGCTTCACAAAGCAGCTGAAAGTACTGGAAGCTTTAAACAATTCAAAGATGAAGTGTATGCTACTAACTCCTAAACCCTAAGACATTTAAACAAGTCCCTACACCAAAATATATCTGATTGCAAAATCTCTCACTCAGACCTCAAACCAACCATCTGCAAGTTTATTAAAAGAAAATGGCAATATGGAGCAATCAACCGAACAACAAACTTCAAAATATCCAACCTAATATTGAGGAATGGTATCCAGGAGACCGAAAAATAAGAAAAGAAGTCACACTGACCAGACTCAGGATAGGACATACCCATGTTACTTACTCTTACCTTTTAAAAAAAGAAATACCCCCAACATGCATTAGCTGCCACGAACCACTTACAGTAAAACACATACTAATCAACTGCAATGACTCCAACTCA
>JAUZSX010142057.1:0-17289 GCA_034780655.1 Idiosepius hallami
CCTCCTGCATTGTAAACAGACAACATATTTTACAGTTTTTTTTTTGTTATAACATGAATTTCACTCTCTCTCTCTACGCGTATTCTATATGGTGTACTGTATACAGGAGGGTATATTGTATACCTGTATATGTTTTTTTAACCATTTTTGAAGGGGCGCCGCTACTTCGCGGATTTTCAGTTTTCGTACAGTTATTTGTACTGTATACAGGGTGGGTATACTGTATACCTGTATACGTTTTTTTTAACCATTTTTGAAGGGGCGCCGCTACCTCGTGGATTTTTAGTTTTCGCTGGTGGTCTCGGTCCCCATTAACCGCGATAACCGAGACTTCACTGTACACTGTTATTGTGTCAGTTGCTGTAAGTGGTTGTACGTGTATATCTATCATCTACCTATCTATCTAGGTGTGTGTACGTATATAAGTGTGTATCAGTATACCTATAAATCTGTTTAGTGATATAGCTTAAATTTGTAGTTAGAGTGCTCTAAGTTAGCGTGTATATTAGTTAGGCGTAGACATGGACTCAACGGCCTTCGGGGACTATCAATTTCTCGCCTGCACTGCGCGGTCATCAGTTCTGAGGGAGAGTAACTTTTCGTATTTTCGGTCTGATGACCGCGCACGTGAGAAACTGACAGTCACCAAAGACTTTTGACTCCGTGTCTACGCTTAACTAATATATATATATATATATATATATATACTTGGTGGGAAGCACCAACCAAGTTTCGCACAAGGCCATTTTTAAGGTAAATGCAACGGTTTTAACTGGGATTTGAACTTGCGTACTACGATTCCAGGAGCCCAAGCTTTTACCAATGCCCCAATTTTGCTGCTCCAAATATATATATATATATATATATATATATGTTTGTGTTTATGTGTGTGTGTGTGTGTGTGTTTGTATACAAGAGGAGCTGGGTGTGTTGTTAGGCGTGTATAACATGATCTCCCTAACTTTCAAGCAAAGCCTACTGACAGGAATAGCTCTAAAGAATTGAAGCGACACTTGTCACCTCGATGGTCTTATATTGTTTATTCATGATCGTCGTAAACGAAATTGACATGTCTCTACATGTTTACATCGATGCACTCCAACTGCGGGAATCATTGATCAGAACGGCTCAGTGAATGATGATAACGATCACATGACATTATTTTAAGGAATAATAAATGCTCGTGTGTGTGTATGTGTGTGTGCGCGTGCGTGTGTGTGTGTGCTTGCGTGTGTGTGTGCATATGTGTGTTTGTGTGTGTGTGTGTGCTCGTATGTGTGTGTGTTTGTGTGTGTGTGTGTGCTGTTTGTGTGTGTGAGAGTGTGCGTGTGTGTGTTTGTGTGTGTGCGTGTATGTGTGTTTGTGATTGTGTGTGTTGTTACTGTTGTTGAGCAGGAAGACCTCTCCTAACCAGTTCAGGCTTGGATCAGTCTTCCTGTTGTTATAGACCAGTGATTCCCAACCTTTTTTAACTTCTTTACCTCTGAAAAAATTTTGCTCTAACCTCCTCGCACCCCCAACATTTTATTTTTTGTTCAAGAAATGGAAATATAAATAATTAGCATTAGATAATTGGCAGTATCGCACTTAAACACAGAAAAGTCGTTCAGCAAAGACTCAAAGAAGTAACATCTTGGGAATCCTTTTTTCTGTTTGGTGCCATGATGTTCTTATCCGATAAAGATTAATTCATCATCAATATACATATGAAAGAGGAATCAAGAATGAAAATACTATTAACTTAGGAAAAGTCGTTCAGCAATGACTCAAAGAAGTAACATCTCAGAAATCCTTTTTTCTGTTTGGTGCCATGACGTTCTTATCCGATAAAGATCAATTCATGTAGATATGAAAGAGGAATCAAGAATGAAAATACTATTAACTTAGGATTTCCATGGTGTTATCGACCTAAGTTTTTGAAAAAAAAATTTAGAATTTCCTCAAAAGATAACATTTCCTTTAAAGTGCAAAACAATTCATTAATTTCATTTTTTAAACAACCCAAAAATTCGTTCATCTCCTGCATTAATACCAGCGTGAAATTTGGGTAGTGTTACACATGAACGGTGTTTAAAAAATCGAAAATGGGGCTAGAAAATACTAAACCCATATAAACCCATGATATGCCGTAAAACACTAACAACTAACAACTTTTTCTTTTCGACCTTCTTCCTTTTACCCACCCCCCTTTCTGCCTTTAATTCTCTTTTTCCTTCTTTTTTGCTCTTTTTCTATTTCTCTTTCAATTTCTCTTACTACACTCTTTCTCCAGTTTTGTAAAAAAAAAAAATGATAATTATTAATAGGTGCACACTCACAGTGTTAAAACGTTATTGTTAAAAGGTGCGAATATTTCTTTTTGTTTAGTTTTTTTTTATTAAATGGTACATAACTTTACTGTAAAAAAAAAGAAAAGAAATCCTTATTAATTGGAAATAAAGGTCAGAGATTCTCACCCAAAGTTGACAGAATTCTATAAACGACCTAATGAGCAGAATTTTTTTTTTTATTTTTCAACTTTTATTTTTGTCATATTTTAATATTTCTATTTTTTCGTATGACATTTGACTCTTCTAGAATTGCACTCTAAAAATCTAAGTTCGATAGTTCTGCAAACCTGGGTTGGTCGAGGGCGGCTCTAGTTTGCTTCTTTAAACAGGTTGCCTGTTTCTGTGTCTTCCTATATGTCAACAGCCATGGGTTATTATAAATAGGGCTATGACAATATGCTTTTATTAAAGCAAATCTTTCTCACATCTCTAGGAATAAGTGGTATTTAAAATAGAATTAATTTGTTTTATCCCTACAAATAAGTACAAAATTAAAAGAAATGGTAAAATCCCAATATAGTCAAGTAACGAAAAGGATATTTTGATAAAAGCATATTGTCACATCCCTACTAGTAACTGATGAATTTAAAATAGGGGCAAATCACAAAATAGTCAAATAACGAAAAGGATATTCTTTAATAAAAGCATATTGTCATATTCCTACTAAAATATACAAAATTAATAGAAATGATAAAATCTCAAAATAGTCAAGTAACGAAAATAATATTCTTTGATAAAAGCATATTGTCAGATCCCAACTAGTAACTACAGAATTTAAAATATGGTCAAATCACAAAATAGTCAAGTAACGAAATAATATTCTTTAATAAAAGCATAACATAACTCTATTAATAAGTACAAAATTAATAGAAATGATAAAATCTTAAAATAGTCAAGTTTAAATGATAACTGGCTTCCTCTATAATCATGGTGACAGCAAGTATTTACATGAATTCCTGTACGTTTTTCTCTATCCCAGTCGGGGTCTGCATAGTGCCACATGTCTTCTTATTTACCATTCTTATTTATATGTCAAGTCATCATACCTGTAAACAGTCAATATTCAATTTCTGCCAACGACTTGTGTGTCTCCCTGAAATATTATATTTACTTGGTGAGCACCAACTCAATTTTGGCACAAGGCCATTTTTACGTGCTCTCACCGGGGCTTTTTACATTCGGTGTTACCCTTCAGCTAGATGAGTTGCTCTCCCGAGTTAACGAGCCATATCAGACACTTAAAGGTGAATGTAATGGTTTTGACTCGTGTAATACGATTTCAGACTCGAGCTTTTACCAATGCTCCACCGTCGCTGTGTAACATAGCCGGGATAATTGGGGACTCCACTTCTTGGAGCTCGAATCTTCTGCGAACCGGGCGGGGGTGTATAATGAATAAGAAGCCTGCAATTTATTATTAGCTTTTTGGTACTTACAGGTTTTCTTCACAACAAGATCCGTTCACCGTCGTTTACCTCTGGAGTCTTCTCTTCCTCCGTCTCCCCTCCATTGCTGGGTGCTGAAATCTCAACATATACAAAAGAAACAGAGACAGGAATAGTTTTGACGTGCCCTTCTATTTATATGCCGAGTGACATAACAACATCTCGACCCCCACGTGACTCACCCGAGCGGACCCGAAAGTCACCGAAAAGACACACACCGCTCCACCTCCACCCCCATAATATTACAAACCTTGTTAGAGCACATAAAAATGGCCTTGTGCCTAACATGGGTCAGTGTCTGACCAAGTGAATATGATATCAAACTCGTATTTTTCTAACATCTTTTTTTTTAATTTTTGTCTCTTGGGGTTTTTTTTGTCTTTTTTTTTTTTCTTTTATTTATTTATTTTGTATTTTTTACGTTTTTGGCTTTTTTTCTGAAAGATGTTTTTTTCAGGTTTTTTTGGGGTTTTTTTTGCTTCTTCAAATTTTTTTTTTCTTTTTTTTCGTTTGTTTTTTTCTTTTTGTTTTTTTTTGTTTGCTTGAACCTTTTTTTTCTTCTTTGTTTTTTTTTCTCTTTTTTGTTTGTTTTTATCCTCTTTTTTTTTACTTGTTTTTTTTTTCTTTTTTGTTCGTTTTTTCTTTTTGTTTTCGTTTCTTTTTTTTTTCTCTTTTTTTTGTTGGATTTTTTGTTTATTTTTTTTTCTCTTTTGTTTGTGTTTTCCTGTTTTGCTTTTTTTGTTCTTTGTTTGCTTGTTCTTCTTTTTTCTTGTTTTTTTTTATCTGTTTTTTTTTCTCTGTATTTTTTTTATTTCTTTATTTTCTTTATACTTTTTTTCATATTCATTTTTTTAATGGATTTCTTCTTCCTCTTTTTCTTGTTGATTTTTTTTAGCTTCGTTTTGTACTTTTATTGTTGTTATTTTTATTATTATTATTATTATTATTATTATCTTATTATTATTATTATTTTGCTGGGGGAAGGGGTTGGAGTGATTGTTGTTATTTTTTTTCTGATGTTTTGGTTCGGTTGAAATGATGGGATAAATTGAGAAATAACTGAGTTGATTAGAAACAAAATAGAGGCCGGGTGTGAAGAGGGTGTTGTGCCAGGGTGTGGCTCAGGGTGGGTGAATTGGTGAGGAAATTGGTGAGTAGAAATGAAATACTGTCAATGTGAGCGAAAAGGTTTGCCAGGGTGTTGAGTGAAAGAAAGAGGGAAAGAAAGAAAGAAAGAAAGAAAGAATGAAAGAAAAAGGAAGGAAGAAAGAAAAAAGAAAGAAAGAAAGAAAGATGAAAGAAAGAAAGAAAGAAAGAAAGAAAGAAAGAAAAAAAGAAAGAAGGAAGGAAGAAAGAAAGAAAGACAGAAAGAAGGAAGAAAGAAAAAGCTCGGTCTCTGGAATCGTAATACACGAGTTCAAATCCCTGTCAAAACCATTAAATTCACCTTAAGCTGCCTAGAGCAGATGGGGCTCGTTAGTTCGGGATAGCAGCTCATCTAGGTGAAGGGTATCATCGAATGTAAAAAGCCCGGGTAAGAGCATGTAAAAATGGCCTTGTGCCAAACTTGGATTGTTACTCACCAACTGAATATAATATATACAAGTATGTTATTCTATTTCTAAGACAACTAATTAGTCATTGTCTTCAGATTCTTTTGTCTTTTCCCCTATTTCTACTTCTTTCATTTCTCCCTCACAGTCGACTCCGTTGCCATAACAACCCAAGTTATATGTTTAATTACCCCCTGTCTTCGGCAGGTGTCCCCAAAATCACCTGAGGTTTTCACCGTCGAGGATTGATGATGAAGATAACTTCGACTCCATTTTATTTTCTGAGGATTGACTGGCAAAAGGAAGAAGGCACTTCTTCTTGCGAAAATCACAGGGAGGAAAATAGTGGTCGCAGATGCAAATGGAAAAAGAAAAACACTCAGTCGAGGCTGATTGTCATTCGCCACGGTGGCTTCCCAGGGGACAAGCAGTCACATGACGGTTCAGTATTGCATTACAAACTTTAGACAACAGGCATTAGCAAATACATTACTTACCACAATACCATAGCTTGTTAGTAATTTTACTTAAACAGTAGAACTCAGAAAAATTAAAAAAAATGTGAACATTTACTTGTTTAAAGAACAACTTCTTTCTTTATAATTACAAACCAATCACAGTCAGTTCACGCATCCAATCTATATATTATTATACCAACTTTTTTAATTTTAGTACTTTTTTAATTTGAGTTTGTTATCAGAGCGTAAAGATTGGTCAATTGGTTAAGAGAATTAAATCTTTACGTTTTGATTGGTCAACCAGTGACTCTTGAATAAAACAAAATATTTTTAAGCCAAGATGACGCATATTTATTTATTTCATTTTTTCTCAAAAAAAAAGCAGAAATTGTTAAGAATTTTTAAATCAAAGGAAGTTTTCATTGTTTTCTTATGTTATGATGAGAAGGCTTATGCTTATGTGGGGTTGAAGTTATCAACTACCGTGGAATTTACACGGGTTCTACTAGTTGTTATTATTCTGAATGCAAGTAAACTAGCAGTCCTGGCGAAGTTCGTCACATTTCGTTTGTAGACAGGGCAGCACAATAAAGTTTACTTCTTTGCTTTAATGGACAGTTATTCTGCTAAAAACAAAACATAACCTGAAATAAAATAGATTTTTAAAATGCACAAGAAAACAGAAAAAAATGTAAGTAGAAGAGGCTGAAATTTTATTCAATCAAAGTTACAAATTTCATCAATTGTATCTAGAAGAAAAAGAAAAAAAAAGTGTAACTTATCCAACAGAATTAATTCCATGTTCTTGTTACTTGATCAGAAAATGATAATGAGGAAAGAGCTCTATTCTTTTCCTTCCTTGCATCCATCCCTGCCCCCCCCCAATGAATATTCATGATTTTCATCTTATGATCCCTAGACCAGCTTTCCACTAGGAGAAGTATGGAGAAGAAGAGAAAGAGGAGAAAAAGAATGATGTAAATAAAAAAAGAGAAGGCCAGGAGTAGGTATGGGGGGGAAATCTTTTATGAACCAAAAATAACCTTTACTTTTTTTGTAGCAGTGGGAGAAAAAGGAGGATAATTTTCATTCTTGTTTGAAACCTATGAAGAATTCTCGTAAGGAACTTTGATTTAGAAAAAGAGTAGAAAATGACCATTTTTGGGGGACATTTAAAAAAATGGTTTGAATCAAGAGTTTTAAGTAGATTAACAGCAACTTAAAGAGAGAATGTGTTTAGAAAGAGAGAATATGTTCAGAAAGGAAAAATGGGTTCAGAAAGAGAGAATGCGTTCAGAAAGGAAGAATGCATTCAGAAAGAGAGAATGTGTTCAAAGAGAGAAAACACGTTCAGAAAGGAAAAATGCGTTTAGAAAGGGAAACGCATTCCGGAAAAGAGAATCCGTTCAAAAAGAGAGAGTGTGTTATTAATGCAACAACTAATCTTTAAAATAAAAGATGACCTATTGTTACTTGTTGCACTAAACTTAAAAGAGTTTCATAAAAAAAAATGATTCTATAATCAAAGAGAATAACATCTGAATAAGAATCTTCTAAAAGTAGAAAGACAGACAAATACTGTTTTTTTTTTTTATTTCTAAACAATCAAACAGAATTCGAAAAAGAAGTCCATTTTTTGGTTCATTATTCTACGAAGTAATTGATCTTCTGAGTTTTCATTTTGAAACAAAAATCAACTCCTTTTATTTACTTCATGCTAGAGAAATAAGGAGAGACAGAGGGAGGGAGGGAGGATAAAGAATAAGAAAAAATGTCGATTCATAAAAAACACACCTATTTACATTTCAACTAGAAAATTACAATTTTATTTTTATTATCATTGTTTTTAGTGGCATAAACTAGAATAACATTGGAAAGAATTTTAGCTTAATTTTTGGACGTGAGCAGGTTCAGGCTGCTATTTCTATGGAACCTAAAACCAAGCCATTGGGACTGCAAGACAAAAATTACTTCCCTTTCTTCTAACAGAATTTTTATTATCCTGACACCAAAAAAAAAAGATCTTTGGACATTTTTCATTAGTTGTAGATTAAATAGCAAAATAGATCTCTAATTCCCAAAATTAAATTATTCTGAGTAATTTGAGGTAGGTAGAAAAGTTATATATATATATGTATGAATAAAAATCAAAATTTAGTTTTAAAAAAAAGACTTAAAATATAAGAATGAAGAAAAATGCAAGCATTTCAATATAAAAACTTTCATATATGAAATTTTCATATAAGAATTTTGCATCCTGATATTGTTTACATCAATTCTTCACTCCATCCTTATTTATATATAAATGTGTGTGTGTGCTGTGTATGTACGAGGGTAATTAAAAAGTTCTGAGACAAATTGAAGAAAAACTTTATTATTTTTCTACATAAGATCCATCTAACTCAATACACATCTACAAATGATGTTTCGAGAAATTCCTTCTTGATAAAATTTTGTTGGTCTATTTTCACTCAAATTGAGTTGTTCATATCATTTGTCTTAAGACTTTTGGATTTACCTTTGTATGTATGTGTGTTTATATATATATATATAGGAAAACATTAATATGCAAATGAAATGGAAGTGGGTGTGAATTTAATGAACTTGCTTTTAGAAAAGATAATAATTTTCTTTTTTTTAAGGGACAGAATAGAAAAGAAAAAAGTGAAAAAAAAAAAATATTTGGTGGGAAAAGTCGACTCCTTCATTGTTCCAGCTTTCATACCATGCAGCCATAAAAAAAATTTTAGAAGCAGAATTTGTGAAATTTTTTTTTCCATGATTTAATTTTTTTCTTATTTTTGGTTTCTTTTTTTTTTTTTTTTTTTTAACTTTCTTTTGTCATTTCATTTTTTTTAAATTTTTCTTTTTTTAATAAATTTATTGTTATTTTCTGTTTTGACAGCAATGAGTTAATTTGAACAAAATATTTGTAGAATTTTGGTAAATATTAATCCCAATTTTTCGTTATCTCAAAAGACCATTCCCACTTGAGATACTCATGGTTATCATCATCCACAAATTTGCTGCTCACGGTATATGTGCCCCGAGCCAACATTCCATGGGGGGCATCTTCAGCTGGGGTTTCGTAAGATTTCAGATCTTTTGAAGGACCATAACTACCCACCATGTAACTGCTTTTGTCCACTGAAATTTAAATAAAAAAAGAATAAATATATCAGGTGTAATAAAAAAAACAACATCTAAGACGACATAATTATCAGAATCCATAGTCTAAAAGATCAGCTTCTAGAAGGTCACTGCTATGATTAAAAGTAAACGCTAAAAATTGCAATAATGAATGCATGACTGTGTCATGGGCCAGACATTATTTCGCACAACATGATCTGCAGGTACGTATCCCACTTGGGGTTTGGAATGGTAAAAACCGTGCTTGCCTCAGAAAAGATCAAAACTGCTTTTAAAAGTTGTGCAAGATTTTGCATTCAACCATAACATTATAATTTGATTGAAATAGTATTGGATTGTGTACAGACAAGCAAAGCAAGGTTGTTCCATATAGTTTTATAAGTACAGAAATTTCTAAAAAATTCAACCTTGCATTATTTCAGAATTACAATCTGAATGCCATTATGTGGTTTATTCAAAATAAAGATCAAATTAACAACATCCTATTCTTAATAATGAATTGTGCTGTCATTGGACTTTTGGCTCTAATTAACAAACTACAAAGCAAATTCAATTAGAAGTAGAATGCTTTATCTACACTAAATTCAAAATTTGAATATTTTGTTTATATTAAGGATAGTCAAGCCAGCTGAGGATTTCTCCTTTTAAATTTAGTTTTCTCTTTATTATCAAAACTATATTATTTATTATCAACCAGTGGTGTCTGAAGGACTTTCCTATAAAGTATTGGTCCTAACAGAAACTTTGCACAAGCCTGTAAATAGGCCCATTGCAATTATTTGCTGTAGGTTATTTATTCGATCTGACTATCAATTATACTCTACAAGTCTTGCTGCCAGCTTGAGATATGTAGCCAGCTTTCTTATATTCAACCTATTAACCACTCATCTGATTGAAGGTGTTGTTGAGCTAAGGTGTTCTAATTGAAGACGATAAACTTTACACACAGATATATGATGGTCTGGTGTTTCATCCTCATTGCCACATTTCGGGCACGTAGATGATGTCATAAAACAATAACTAGAAATAAATAAATCCTAGATCTTTAACGCTTATGCATAGTAAATTACCACATATACCACAAACATATAAGTCAAGTACTCGTCTATGTTAAAGCCCTTTTTCAAATTCCAGTGGATGGGTTTCTATTTTGTTCAGTTAATTGTTGGAAAATTAAAAGTTTTCAATAAATGGGTTTTGTTTTTATGACTTCTTGTCAATGTCAAAAAGGTTGAATCAATTGTAAACAATCATCTCAAATGAATTAAGAATGACATCAAAACTAAATTAATTGGGAATTTCTTAATTTTACCTTTTTTTTTTTTTTTTTTAAATAAATATCATTCCTGACAATAAATAAAATGAAAGATTATTTAAGGTGAAAATGGATTAAAAAAAAAAAAAAAAGGAAGAAAACGACTTGAATGCCAGATGTTATAAAACGTTGATAGCCTGGGAAAAATATTGAAATTCAAACAACAAAAGAAGAAAAAAAAAATCCTTAATTTTTTGCATGAACTATTTTTATGAATTAGAAATGATATGACTTGACTCCCTCTCTCTCTCTCTCTCTCTCTTCCCAATATACAGATGTTAAAAGATCTTTTCATATTTGACATGCTTCAAATTTTAAAAAAGAAATAAAATCTAGCTTAACAGCTTGTGGTAACTCTATTCTCATTGGTGAATCATCTTTTTTTTTTTTTTCAAAAAAAGAAATCCTTACTTCTTTAATGATGAAATTGATATGCCGTGAAGCCAAGAAGCAATTTCACTCTTTAGTCTGTTTTGTTAAATGGCATATCGATCCAAATTCATTAAATAAAAATCATTCTTTTAAAAAAAAATTAGCTGAACAAGATTATATTTAAGATTCTAATTGTTTTTTTTTGTTTGTTTACTTGCTTTATGGCATATCAAACTTTTTAGATCATTTAATGCCAAGAACCAATCATTTTTGATGAATGTCCTTTTTTGTCCACAAGTAGTTAAAAAAAAAAACACAGCACTATTTAATCCAAACCTGGAGGGATTTATACCTTTTCTAAGGATATTAGTTCAAATATGAACATAAACAAAATGGCTGGAATTCAAACTTGCATATTACAATTCTGAAGGCTGACAGCCTATCTATTGTCCCAAGTGGTGTTCCCAAAACAGGGTTCATACAGATTTCCAATATCCATTTTTAAGGACATTTTAAGGCAAAATTTGGTACATAAACAATATAGTAATCCAAAAAATCTTAGTTACTGACAACAGGACAAGTCATTTTCATTCATATTTTTTTCAGGAAGTAGTTTAAAGGTCATATAGTTATTTACATAAAGTTCACACAAAGTTCTCTACAGGATCACACAACAAAACTGATCAACTATTTACAGCTTGAACTTAACACTACGTAACACAATGTCATTTAGTGTCTTTGACAAGTTCTTAGTTCTTTTTTTTTTTGCTTGAAGGTTTTCTTTGAGCTTGGCCAGTTCATTTTTTTACCACAAATTTTTTTGCAAAAATTTTTAAGGACTTTTCAAAGCAATAAGAAAATCAAGGCCTTTTCAAGGCAAAATTCAAAATTCAAGGCCTTTTCAAGTCTGTACGAACCCTGTTGATATGTCTAACCTTATCAAAGAGAGCAGTGATATACTAGAATTATTTTCAAGGACTTATCAAGGCAATCATAAAATCAAGGCCTTTTCAAGGCAAAACTCAAAATTCAAGGACTTTTCAAGTCTGTATGAATCCTGTTGATACATCTAACCTTATCAAAAGAAGCAGTGATATACCAGAATTATTTTCAAGGACTTTTCAACACAATAATAAAATCAAAGCCTTTTCAAGGCAAAACTTCAAGTTTTAAGGAGAATCACTCCTGCACTCACCTTTTATTCCTTTCCTGTAAACATTTTGTTGGTACTTGAGACCAGATACGATTTCTCTTTGGACATAGAAATCAATCTGCATGCGATACTTGGACCCTTCTTTGATGATAAATGGTTTTTTGCTAAGGTTAGAAAGGTCACCTAAGAAAATAGAACAAAGCTCAAGATTAACAATGTTACATCACATGAGGAACAAAAAAACTTTAAAAATAATAAATTTGTGAATCTATTTTTGTACATCTTTTTCTGTCCTGGTCATTTATAGTTGTTGTTTTAACAAGTGGGCAAACAACAATTAGAAAAGAGTCCACAAAAATGTGTAATTTAAAGGACCAAAACCACGTCATTTAATAGCAAATAAATCTATTCACAGGAAAATGAGCCCCAAATCACAAATTTTGGAAGAGACGAAAGACTTATTATTTTACTTTCAAATGTACTGTTTTGTGTATGTTTGTGTTTGCAACAGGGATTGTTATCAAAAGTTCTTCTTGTTGAAGCCATGATGTGCTGGCTGGCATTCTGTTACCTCTTCACTCTGTGACCGTCATTTGTCTCTCTGCTATTATGTCGAGGAATGTTTTGCCAGTAATCTGACATTTTTGTCAAAACAATCATATATTTATATATTTTCAAATAGATCAATCTGACGTCACCGATATCATCAATTACACCATCCATCCAAAAATGTGCGTCCTCATTATTACATTACAAATGGATCCCTGGATCTTGAAGCCTTATCTCGGTTGACTAAAAAAAAATACGAATCAAAAAACAATTTGGTAGAATAACCTTTTTTGAAGGTAAACCGTGTCAAAGCTTTGACTATTTTGAATCAAATTAAAACACCAAAATATTTGGTTGTTCCAAAAATTTAAGGAAGTGTTGACAAGAATTCTTTGATTTGATCCAGCTGAATGGTACATTTACTGGATCTGAAGCTTACCGGCCAATGGCATTTGGAAAATGATAGTCTTTATTTTGAGGAATAATCTTTTTCTTATTACTTGGTAAGTAAAATTTTTAAGTTTTAACGAACTTTTGGGACAATCAAATACTGTAATTTTCATGTGAAAATCCCACAGAATTTTACAGACTTTGACAGCTTATCCACAGTCCCCAAGTGGGATTTCCCTCAAGTGATGAGCAAACCTAAAAGAGAGCCAAATTTTTATGGGGAAATCATTAGTGGCTTTTTTTTTAACTGTAATAAAATGAGTGTTTTATTTGAAACACATGAAATTCTTACAACAATACAAATCTTTTCATTCCACATCATCCAACTTACACCTGCTCGTATTGAATTTGTGAGGAGTGAGATTTTTCTTTTGTAAATAAAAACAAAAAAAAATTACCTTGCAAGGAAACAACAACGTCATCTCTGGATTCGATTTTAAGCTTTAGGGAATTTAGAACCACTCTCGATTTATTTTCAGGAACTGAAAAAAAAAAAATAAAAAAATAAAGACATCACAGTTCTAAGTTTCCATTTTATTTTTATAGGTATTAAATACCAAAGTGTAGCGACATGGGGTGTGGCGTGGGTGTCTGTCACTTTCGTCATTGATTGGGCGATCTCGATTCTAATGCCATACCAACTATAAGAACATGAACGCTATATGTAGAGTTAGAAGCCAGAGATATCCAAAGATGGCTGAATAAAATGGTTAACCGAAAATGTTTGTCTTCGTGTTGTCAAATATTCTTGATTCCAGCTCAACAACTTTGGAAAACAGCACAAAGATGGACAGCAGGGAGACGCCCCTCTCCTGGAATCTTGGGAGGGCTCAGAACAACGAACAAAATGTAAGTAGTCTATTCAAATTCCAGCTCGACATCGATCGTTGGTAGACACGTGTAAAGACACGTGTGTAAAGACTGGTCACAACGCAACAAAAAGATGTATCAAGTGAAGTGAAATAAATCGAAATAACTTTGAAGGTAATTCTTTGCTTGTTGAAATAAAACTCATAAAAAATACAGAGATAGAATGGGATTTTTTATTTTTGTTATTAAAACAGACAAGATAATAATAACTAGGGCTATGACAAGAATATTCTTTTTTTGTAGGCTTAATCTTTGAATACAGAATCATTTTTTTAACTAAAATCATATTCTTTTTTTTTTAAAAAGAATCTTCTTTTAACAAAAAGCATATTCTTTTAATAAAAAGCATATTCTTAAAAAAAAAAGAATATTCCCAATAACTAAAAACATTTTCTTTTTAAAAAGAAAAAATGCATATTCTTAAGCCTATGCTTGAAGAATATTTCCAGCATATTAAGAGAACATAAAGCATATTTAAAAAATAATATTCTTGTCACAGTCCTAATAATAAGTAACTGGTTTTGTAAAAGTCAAAAGCTTTCACTTAGCCTTTTAGCCCAACAAAACAAAAAAAATCCCTAGAGATAAAGGCATTGTGTTTAATCACACGAGTGTTTGTAACAAAGAAAAGCAGAGGGCTAGAAATAAAGAATAATAACAGTGGGTGAAAGTTGACAGATTGGGTGTTCTGTAAGGACCTTGCTATGAAGGAGTCTCTCCCTCTTCTATTGACAAAATTATCAGCTTCACAGGATAAAATTTGATTAAAAAATTGTAAGCAATTCTGATTTTTCTGTTCAATCATATAAAAAAATTAAAATAGAGTAAAGAATTTATATAAAAATATCAGTATGGAGATTTATCCAGAAAAATAGCGCAGTATGTTTCAATATAGAAACTTATATCTAAATATTTCATTTAAGGATGAGATGAATGTTTCTTACAGAATATATATATATATATATATATATATATATACATACATATAAATCAAAACAGTAAGTGTTCTCGGGTAGTTTACACCCTTATACCATTGACATAATGGACTCGTCTTGGCTCTATGTAACTCAGACATTTTCTGCCTTATGGCAGAGATTAGTTAGGTAGTTTAATCGCTCGTACATATTACCCGACTCTCTATATTCATATTGTGACCCCTTAACAGAAAGTAAAGAATGTCATAATATCAGGATAAAGATTTATTCAGAAAAAAAGCTAACATGCAAAACAATTTGAAATGACAAAATTTGGCTTATTTTCATAGAAAATTTAGCAAGTATTGGTTTAAACATTTCTTTAGTTTGTATGTTGAAACTGGTGTTAAAAAGGGTCCAACAACCATGGTATTAAAACACTGAGTGTATCTATGATTTTTTTTATCACATATTCATTCAAAATAATTAAGATTAGCTCAGACCCTAAAGCACCGTTGCAGTGATGCACTAAGATAAACCAAAAATCAATTTTCAAACATTCAAATTTTTCTTCATTAATTTCAGTACCAATCAATTTTTCTTTTCTTTTTGACTAATAATTTTACCCTTAAAAAAATCAATCAAACAAAATCTATCATAAAAATCTAATCATTAAATTTTTTTTTTTTTTGAAAATAATGAAAGAAAGAATTTTACTTTCAGTTCAGTAATTTAGTTGAAAAAGAAAAACAGTTTGATAGAAAATCAAAAATTTTTCCATTTTAATTTCAAACTTAAGCCTAGGTTCTTATTCCGTGAAACATAACATATATTTGCCCAAGAGTAAGTGGAGCTATTAAGTCTTGGAAATGTGTTAGTTTATATTGCCCTTAGGTGGTATTGGAACCCTAACCTTCATATAATACTTAGAATTGTAAAAACTTAAATCCTTTATCGTTTGCGGGTGAGGTGAGGAGAATTTTTGACACTAATAAACTGATTGTATTAGTACTTAATCCATCTTTTTTTTTTTTATTCCAAAAGTTTGATCTCCTGAAAAAAGCAAAGGGGTTCATTGTCTGAAATATTGCTAAGGTAACAATGATAAGGATGAGGTAAACAGTAAAAAAAATAGATGTATAAATTATCAAGAGTTATCTCAAGGATTGTGAAGGCAACAATGAGAAGGATGAGGATAATAGTCCAAAAATAGATGAATATATAATTGAGCTTCCAAATTTTTTTATTTAATGAAAAACATTTAAACTGGAAGAAAACAAAAACAATTTTGTCATTTTTGGAAAGTTACAGTTAACAAATAATTCCAATTGGAATACAAGATAATTATTCTTTATACTTAAACTAAAAAACTCAAGCAATGGGTCACATTCTTTCTTGTCCCTTATTTTATAAACTAGTTGTTGTGGTCATCTCATCCTAGTGGCGCCAGTTGTTATGGTCGAGTGTGGTGTTGTTACAGTGTAGAAACAAGACGACAGTAAAGGTTAACTAATATATTAACGAAAGATACATAAATAGTGGCATAACAGCCTGGCAGCATAGCGGCTCCTGGCAGCTAGCTGAAATCCTCTCTCTCCCTCTCTCTGGGCAACGAGAGAGATCACATATATAGTGACTGGAAGAGTTCATCTTGGAGGTGTGTTTCACTTCACAACACTAATTTAAACCATTTTGACAAAGTTTTTGTTTCCACTAAAATTTTATTTCTAACAATATCTTAACATCAAGGTAAGACCAAATAAATGTTACAGAATAAAACTGTAGGCTCAAAAGTGATGTGATTCTAAAAGAATGCAGTACAATGAAAAAGCCATGTAAAAGTTCAAGTAAGCAGAAGAAAATCTTACTTACAGACAATAACATTGGCTGCATCGGCAGCATCTCCTAGCAATTTCTTTTTATAATTGGCCAAACTAGCATCATCCTGATCTGCCTTCAGGATTTCATCAATGGATTTTTCAGCAGGAGGTTTGTAATTAAGGGCAGGTTCTTCTTCTTCCTCTTCAACGACAGTCTGTTTTTCTTCTTCAGTTTCGGCCATCTAAAAAACAAGATGAAAATGACAATATAAATTCTTTAAAAAAAAAAATCACACAAAAAATTATTATTTCTACAAGAAACATTTAATGGTTAATTTTTAAGTTAAATTTGTCCATCAGTTGAACAACTCCAAATAAATTCAGAAAGTTTCTAATTCACTCTATAAGACTTTTTAAAAAATCAATCTAGTCCATTGCAAAAAAAAAAATCAATCTAGATTGCAAAGGTTAGGGTTAGGGTTGCAATCTAGTAAAAACATTTAACAAAAATTATTAAAAATAAATTGTTTGTAAGGCCATTTTATTTTAGATAAAATGGTATTAATTTTAAGATACAAAAAAAGGAAAATTCCTTATTGCGAAAAAGAAGAAATTAATCCAAATGGTAGCAGGTTCAATGAATATTTTAGCAGCAGTTCCAGTTGTAGTAGTGGTAATATTGGAAGACAACACAACATTGGAATCAATGACAGGATAAACATCCTGCAGACCACTGCACTTATAAGTACAGCGGAGATAAAAAGAAAAGTATTGGATTCTTGAAACTAAAACTAGATAGGAAGAAAAGGTGTGTGGGGAAAAAAATAAATGTGAGTATATGATATTTACTTGGTGAGCACACCCAAGTTTGGCACAAGGCCATTTTTACGTGCTCTTACCCGGGCTTTAT
>JAUZSX010142166.1:0-17284 GCA_034780655.1 Idiosepius hallami
CATAACTATCGAAGGGATCCTACAGAATATAATAAAGGTAAAAAATTCAATTGAATTTAATGTATTTTGTCTTAATAATTATTTGCTGCCTAAATACACATTTATAAACAACTGAAAATTAAAATTGAATATATATATATGTGTATATACCATTTATTGTTACTTAAGTGAAGAGTGTTTTTCTTTGTTTTTTTCTTTTTAGGACTGATGCCACGGATGCTGATTCTGAGGAAGAATATCCTGTCCAGGGTCCAATTAATAAAGAGCCCGAAGAGAAACTTTATCCTTATCAAAAGGAAAGTGGAATTCGCAAATTGTAAGTATTTTTATTACAAAATCAATTGGTTTTTCTTTTTCCTTTGTTTTAAACCAAAAGCTAAATATTTGCAAATTGGCATTTTTTTCCCCAAAGTTTAAAACGTTTTTATAATTGTTTATAACAAAGGAATTTCAGAATTGTATTTTTTAGAGGAATTTTTCGGACAATTGTCCTCATCTTTATTTTTATATTTTTTAAAAATTGTCCGAAAAATTCCTCTAAAAATATTCATCATACCTCATCTCAAGGATTTCGAAAAACAATTTCAGAATTGTAATATTTTATCAACTTCTGATTCTTTACAATTCATTTTCCTAACTAAACTGAATTCATAAATACACATTTGGAAATTTGGTGACCATTTTCAGATGTCAATTTAGAAAGAATTTTTAAATTCAAAATTAATAATTTTTTTTTTCATCATATTCTTTTTTTATCATTTCATCCATTAAAATGTTCTTTGGTCTTTTTAGAAACCAACGTTATCAATTGAAAATTGTTTTTTTATAGCTTTTTATGAGGTTATATTGAATAGTTTAAGGAAGTTTTTGAAAAATGTGCTTTAAATACTTTTTGGTTTTTAAGTATTATAAAAAAAACAACTTTTCTATAAAGTTTTGTTATCTCATATATATATATATGTGTGTGTGTGTGTTTGTGTGTATGTATGTATGTATATATATATGTATATATATATTTTTTTAACAATTAAACAGAAACAATGCTGATGCAAATAATTTGATAAGTTTTCTTTTTGTTCTTCATAGAAATATCATAGCTATGGCGCATCATATTTGAACATCTCATAAACAGTAAAATCTACATACTAAGAAATGTAGAATTTCATTTAGAAAATCCAGATATTAAACATAGTTACATTTAAGATATGGGAAATCCACTGATACCCTTGGGAAAGGTATGAATCCCCCAAATTCACTCCAGCTATGGATTAAATAGTGCATATTGTGTTATTCAAACAACTAAGTGTTGACTGACACAAAGAACATTTATAAAAAAAACTATAGTTCTCAGCAGTAAATGACCTCAAAAGGTTGATATGCCATAAATCAAACAATCAAAAATTTAAGACAGAAATGTAAACAAGAAATAAACATAACACATTTTTACATTTAAAGACACAAATTTCAATTTTTCAAAGGGAATTAATTTTATTTCAATATAAAATTTTCTAACCAATTAAAAAAACAAAACTAAAAAACATCAATTACCTAAAATGATTTGGTTTTAATATTTCTTCAAATAAGATAAATATGCTTTATGTGCTCTTCGAATTAACTGAGGATATACAGGGTGTCCAAAAAGTTACTGTGCTCAATGGGTATCCATCCATCCATTAACCGTTACACCCAGTGGTGCATTGGGCAACAAATTTTTTTTTTCACTGTTTCTATAGCATACTTGTTTTACAGAGAGGCCTATCTGGCTGAAATTAATTTTATCTAGGATGTTCTTGTTTTCCACTCTAATACATGCATTTTGACTCGAGTCAGTCTGATTTGGCTGCACATTTTAATGTGGGTCTAATGGCTGTAGGGGACTATTGACATAATTAAGCCAATAAGTACAGATCACCTGCTGTAACAATGTCTCATGTAGAGACACATATTTCTACATGTGGTGTTACTGTAAAAAAATAGGAAGGTGGGGATCCATTGTATTTTCTACCTGAGGGTCCATAACACTCTCAAATCGTCCCTGCTCAGAAGAGAGGCTTTTTGCAAAATTATTTTATCTAAAAAAGAAAATTGTTTTTATTTTCAAAACCTTAATAATAATAATTAATTGTAGCTAATATTTGACTTGTTAAACTTTTATCTTAGCTGTGAAAACATGTTCAGAAGTTTTGGCTCACCACTTCTAAGCCGAAAGAATTATGATATAAAGAGCAAATCTGGAATTATTTGATAATAGATTGAAGATTATCATCCGTGTAGATTTAGATTTAAAGTAAGTATATCTTCTGAAAACAAAATTCATCAACTAACTTTCATGAATACTAATAATTTACCTCCAAAACACAAACTTAATTTTTGGTTTTAACCTAAAAGAAATACATGGATTGATAGATAGATGGAAAGTATGAGGTCTAGGGAAATAAGATAGAGAGAAAAACAAATATTTATAATTATTATATGAAAGGATGATTTATAAGATCAGGGATTAAAGGAAAGGATCTTCAGGTCTAGGAAAATAAGATGGAGAGAAAAACAAATATTTATAATTATTATATGAAAGGATGGATTATAAGATCAGGGATTAAAGGAAAGGGTCTTCAGGTCTAGAGAAATAAGATAGAGAGAAAATACAAGTAATAATTATTATACGAAAGAATGATTTAAAATATATGATATTTACTTGGTGAGCACCCCCAAGTTTGGCACAAGGCCATTTTTACGTGCTGTTACCCGATTTTATATATTCGGTGTTACCCTTCACCTAGATGAACTGCTCTCCCGAGCTAACGAGCCTCATCTGCCCAAGGCTGCTAAAGTGAAATTAATGGTTTAAAGATAAAATATGATAAATATTGGAATAAATTAATAATAATAAAAAAAACACTAAATAGAGATTAAAAAAGAGATAGAGAAAGGGTTTTAAATTGGTGTTGAATAATTAAGTGGTGTTGACTTTTGCTGCAACAAGTTCTTAGCATTTTGACATCAATCTTCTCTCAACCACACCTCCTCCAATTTTTTTTAAAAATTTTTTCTTTTATGCCTTTTGTCTGTTTTTCTTTATTTTTCTCTTCTGATTCAAATACCAGTCATTCCATACATTTGGTTAGTACTCTTGGGAAAAGTATGATTTTCCCCCCCTCCAACTATAAATTAAATATTGCAACTTGGATTTTTCAACCAATATATGAAAGAAAGATATGTATAAAAAGATAATTGTTTACTGCATTTAACGACCATAAAGGGTTGATATACTGTTAAAAATATTCAGTTTTTGCATTTGGTTTTGTTTCATGTCTGTTTCTCTCTCTCTCTCTCTCTCTCTCTCTCTCTCTCTCTCTCTCTCTCTCTCTCTTTTTCCTTTTTTCTCTTTTCTCTTCACACACTTTTCTCTTCTTTATCTCCCCTCTCTCTCTCTTCTCTCCTTATTCCTCTATTTCCTTCCATCTCTCCTCCCCTTTTTTTTCTTTCTTTGTCAGTTTTTCCTTTTTCTTTTCCTGATCTTGGAATGAAATTTCAACAATCTTACTTTTCTTCCTGTTTTGATTGCATCTATCAACACCAAAAACTAAAATCATTCATTTTTGTTTCTTTCTAACTTTTCTAATTTTTCTGATTTGGAACCATGACTCTTTTTGACACTTATTATTAGGGCTGTGACGAGAATATTCCTTATAAAATATGCTTTATATTCTCTTAATATGCTGGAAATATTCTTCAAGAATATGCTTAAGAATAGGCTTTTTTTCTAGGGAATATTGTTTTTAAAAAACAATATGCTTTTATTTTTTTTAAAGAATGTTTTCTGTTAAAAGCATATTCTTTTTATTTTTTCAGAATATGCTTTTAGTAAAAAGCATTTTTAAAAAAGTTAAAAGCATATTCTTTTGAAAAAAAGAATATGCTTTTTGAAAAAATATGCTTTTTGTTAAATGAATATTCTTTTTTAAAAAATAGTATGCTTTTGTTAACAGAATATTCTGTATGTAAAGAATATGCTTGCATAAAAAGAATATTCTTGTCACAGCCCTATTGATTATACTGACTAGTTGTAATTTTGCTAAGTCAGGGTCCAAAGGTATATGCAAAATAAGACGAAAAAGAATCTATGAAGATTTTAGTTTAAATAAAATTATTTTATTCCTTTGGATCCTACCTTATCAAAATTACCAAGTAGTCACCCAGAGTAGTTTAAAATACTCGGGTGAAAATATTGGTGTGTCTTATTTTCTCTTAAGCCGCCTGGGTCGATAGATCGGCCCATTAGGATTTAAAGGGTGTAACATGAATAATTTTTTATTTTGATTTGACTTGAAAACCAAACTTAATCCTTAGAATCCTGACTTAGCAAAATGACCACCTTGTTACTCAGAGTCGTTCTATAAGAGGTCGATATATCGGCCCTTTCGGATTCAAAGGGTTAAAAAAAAAACGAGTTGATAAGAACTTTATTTTTTTTTCTCTCTAAATGAATGAAAAAATGTTAGTACAATATGGCAATCCAATGGGCAACCAACATCACACCGGATGTGGTGTGGTGCGATTGATAGGACCCCGCTTTCTTTCCCGTACCAAAATGTTTTTTCCCATTAATTTAAAAGAATTAAGTTAAAACCGATTTAATAATAAATAATATTAATAATTTAAAAAATAACGACACTTTATTTTCTGTTAATTATAAAAAGATTGGCCCTTTTGCAGTTTAGGGAACAGATAAATTTGAGCTTTACATGGAAAATATACACCGGTTTTACTTCGGCAATTTGATTGGCTAAAAATGAAAATTAGCTCCCAAAACTGTTCCCTAAACTGCAAAAGATTGAGATAAAAAAATGTGTTTAAAAATAAAAATATATAACTTTTATGGAGGATCCATCCATATGAATAATAATAATGATAATGATAATAATAGAAAATGTCGCTTCTTCTACGCGCACTTGTTTTTTTAAATTCTTTTTTTAACCGTTTCGACCCTAATAGGCCGATATATCGGCCTAAGAAACCTTAGCTTTTCCTGTTAATCCTTTGTGTATCGTTCCAATTTTATGCTGAGATCAAATGTCGATCGAATCGAACTGGAATTGGTTATCGCACGCACGAATCACACAAAGGCGACACAAAAAGAGCTTGTTTTATGATATTCATGACCGGACATTGGACTTTCTGTGTATATATCCATTTAGGGTAAAAGCTCGAGTTCTGGAATCGTATTACGTGAGTTCAAACCCCAGTCAAAACCATTACTTTCCCTTTAGCAGCCTCGGACAGATGGGGCTCGTTAACATCTCATCTACGTGAAAGGTAACACCGAATGAAAAACCCTGGGTAAGAGCATGTAAAATGGTCTTGTGCCAAACTTGAATTGCTGCTCACCAAGTAAATATAATATCCATTTAGGCGAGGCAGCGAAGTTGTAACATTGGTAAAAGCTCGGGCTCTAGAATCGTTGTACGCTAGTTCAAATCCCAGTTAATGCCATAGCAATCATCTTATAATGAGGACATTAAAAAGGCCTTATATCTACATTGGGTTGGTGCTTAAGCAAATAAATATATCGTATAAGAGGTTGGACGCGGCAAATTTGCATCGGGCGGGAAATACTCAGGTTAGTGTCTGGGGAAGTGGTTAAACCACTGGGTTGATGTACCCTTAGTCTTTGGTAAGACAGGCATCTACACATGCGGCTGGAGGGCAACTTCTGAAGTTCAAATTCCCATGAGACTCAACACTAAATCGTGTGCGTTCAGTGGTTGAGCCGGCTAAACCTGCATGGGTTAGCCATCATCATCGGCGGTCAATCGTAGTCGTGTAAGACTGTCCCCCGTCCCAGCTCCCCGTGGGGCTTCAGATGGGGGTAGAGGCCGATCCTAGACCCTACCGTTCTTCTACAATGTGGGCAGGTGAAGATATTGGTGTTGGTAGGTATGGGTTGTATCTGCTTAGCAGAAGCCCTCTCCTTTCTTAACCTGCGCCTGTCTTCTACAGCACGGTGAAGGTCGTCGCTGTAGCGTGCAGCTCCCTCGCTAACAGCGTCTCTCCATTTCACCCTTTCCCTTGCCATTTCCTCCCAAGTTTCAAAGCCCATGTGGAACCTTTTTATATTTCTTTTCATGTCTTTAAAACTTACCTTCTGGCCTCCTGGGGCACATTTTCCTTCAGCAAGTCTTCGCCATGTCCTCCCAAGTTTCAAGGTCCATACGGAACCTTTTTATATTTCTTTTAATGTTGTCCTTATACCCCATCGCCTGTCCTCCCAAGTTTCAAGGTCCATACGGAACCTTTTTATATTTCTTTTAATGTTGTCCTTATACCCCATCGCCTGGCCTCCCAAGTTTCAAGGTCCATACGGAACCTTTTTATATTTCTTTTAATGTTGTCCTTATACCCCATCGTCTGGCCTCCAAAGTTTCAAGGTCCATACGGAACCTTTTGATATTTCTTTTAATGTTGTCCTTATACCCCATCGTCTGGACTCCCGGGGCATGTTTTCCTTCAACAAGTTGAGAATAGAGAAAAAAAGCATGGGTTAGTATGCCGATACACACACACACACCCATACACTATAAATGGAGGACTTAGAATTAATCTTGTGCCAAACTTTGGTTGGTTCTCGATCAATTAAATATATCCAGTCAGAGGCTGTGTAGTGCGGCAAATGGTTAATCGATCAGTCAGCAGATCCCTGACTCTGATAACACCCGGTGGCACACACAAGAGCCAGAGTCCGCTAAAAGTCAATCAATCTTTGACGCCATTCCAGATTTTTTATTCATGATATATTTTCACTCTATATCTTTTATATCTACTAGCAGTACAGCCTGGCATTGCCCGCCCAATATAGAATAGTAGAATATTATATTTATGGTCAAGAACGAACCTAAGTTAGCCACAAGGCCATTTTTACTTGCCCATTCTATCCCTGGGCTTTTGTAAACAGTGATGACTTTCACCTAGAAGAAGATGTTTTTTTTGGTCAAGCAACAATTTAAGTAAGGCCCAAGGCCATTATTACGTGCTCATTCTATCTCTGGGCTTTTGTAAGATATGATATTTACTTGGTGAGCACCCCCAAGTTTGGCACAAGGCCATTTTTACGTGCTCTTACCCGGGCTTTATATATTCGGTGTTACCCTTCACCTAGATGAACTGCTCTCCCGAGCTAACGAGCCCCATCTGCCCGATGCCGCTAAAGTGAAAGTAATGGTTTTGACTGGGATCCGAACTCACGTAATACGATCTCAGAGCCCGAGCTTCTACCAATGGTCCACCATCGCTGCCAAAACCTAACCTTTATACATGATCTTAATAAAACATTTTCTTTTGATGGATTAGATTTGATAAATTAGTTATTATAATTGAAAGAGTTGATAAAAATATTTAGAAATTAGCAATCATCATTTTTATACCATGAGAACTTATTCCCAAATTCTGTTCTATTTGTTATAGAATTTTGATGAAGCAGGACTTTAGTTTTTCTTAACATGTCTTATCAAAAGATAGAATTGGAAGAAAAAATTGAATAAAAAGAATAAAGATGTCATTGAATTTTAGTTAATTGAAAAAAATAATATGATGAAAGATTGATACTTAGCCTGGCCACTTTTGATTGTGCTGGCCTTTGTATATATATTAAATGTTTTGCTTGGTTTATATCATATCAATTCATCACCCCGACATCGATAACTTTCATCATTCTAAAGAAAAAAAATTATAGTTATTCATGTAATTATATTAATTATATAATTTTATTTTATTACATTAATTTTTAGCCCCTTTGACAATTCAAGGGTTAATTTTACGAGAGATTATTAAAATCTATAAAATGAATATCATCCATTTTTTCAAACTTTTTAAACAATAAAAAATAAAAAGAATTTATTTCAATTAATTTATTTTCTATTTTTATATATAAAAATATAGACATACTTCTGCAAATAGTTTAATTTTATTTTGACTTAATGTTAGCAAACATTACAGAACTTAAATTTAAAAAAAAGTTCAAGTAATGAAAAGGCTCAGAGTGATGAATTGTCAACGGGATTAAAAAAAACCATGTGATGAATAGTCTAGTGATGAGGAGACCATGATGAATAGTCCAGTGATGAATTATACGGGTGATGAAAAGACCGTACACCCTTCAGAATAACTTTTTTTAATCTCAGCTTGTCAATTTTGCTAAGATTATTTTAAGTGAGAAATTTCCAACCTAATCAATTGCCTCTAGATTCTTAATTCCTAAATGAATTCTCTAAGTGACAATTGATTCACACAGATAATGGAGTCTTAAACTCTGCTTAGTGTTTAAGATTCAAACTTGAAAGAAACAAAGATTCCAATTACCAATTATCAATATCTCTGCACTTGAAATTCTTGTACAATATATTCAGGAACTTATACTTACTATAGTGTTTTCATTTAAGAGACATTCATATATATGTAAGTAATAAATTTCTCATCACACAGCTGGCAGCATTTGTCTTTAAAAATCTTCATGATATTTATTATTCATGAAACCCTCAAGCTAAAATATCTTCTTGAGAACTTCTCTTCACAAGAGATTTTATCTTAGCTACAATGTAAGTTGCAGAATCATTCAATTTATTTCGATGATTAAGTTGTCTTCTGATATTTTTTATCATTATATTCTATGGCTTTTTTAATAAAGAAGGAAAAAAATGGAAGATTGTGCTGATAATAATAATTATATTAATGTCTTTAATATAAAAAATCACATTCTCCATTTAACCTTGTAAATAATGACATTCATTCAAATGAACTATGAACAGATCAGAACATTTTTTATGGGTTTTAAGTTTTTAAGCAAATTTTGATTTAAATTAAAAGAAAAGAAGAAAATTTTATTACAAGAAAAAATTTGAGTTGTAAAACTTAGCAGCATTTAACTTTCTGCAGCAAAAGTATATGGACAATCTAGTCAGAAATTAATTCAATATTGGTATCAAATCAGTAATTATATGCTTTTATTGAAGAATATTCTTGTCACAGACTTGAGTATTTTGTATTATTAGCATTTCTTTTAATTCTGCAGCCAATTGCAATAACTACAGAATTAAAAGAAATGGTAAAATCGCAAAATAGTCAAGTAACAAGTGAGGCCGAGACAAGAATATTCTTTAATAAAAGAATATTGTTATAGCTCTAATTATTCATCTAAAACAGACCTGATCAAGACCAAATGCTACATGGGAATTGCCAATAGAAAGTAAGTATTGAGTAATATGATTCTAGTCAAACTTGGCTGGGAGTTCTTTTTTGAGGGCAAATATCAAATAGAGGTTTCTGGAGGTATTATAGAACAGATAAAATGACAGGCATTTATAAGCATTTCACTCATGATAAGATTATCTTGATTAATTTTACTGTGGATTAGTCTACAGTAGGAAGTAGACTGTAGAAATTAACCCGAATTACCTCTATTTTAGTACTAGTGAAGCGGGTTAAAAGTAATATGTCTTGTTAAAAGTAATTATGTCTTGTATGGGTACCATACAAGACATAATCTATTTGACTCTCTTCTTCTCCCTAGTATAGACATTCCATACTTCAATGAAAGAACTACTACATAAAATCCTCTTCTCTTCACCCCTCTCTCTCCTACTCTCTCTCTCCTTGATCAATAAGAACAAAGAGAATTTAGTACCCCTAGGTAGCAGCCCAACCAGTAAGATGTGCATGCATTGCCTGTTGATAATTCTGCTAGAAGTACATGGTACTCAGACAAGTATGCAAAGTTAATAATAATAAAGATATTTCATTTAAAGGTTAATATTTGTATTTTCCTAATCATTATTCAAACAACACCCAAACATACAAAAATTACAAGACTATACACTTTTGTGTCAGTCTTGTAAGTTAATTGTTCTGGTTCAATCCTGATGGATGATGATCAATCTAAGAACCTCATTTAGTTCTACTCTACACCCCAGAGCCAAAGAATAATGATCTTTTTAAATTTTTGTAATTTTCTTTTTAGATGTTTCTCTTTTAAGGGAATCAATTCCCTTCTTCTACAGAAAGCTTGTTTATTTTGTTAACAGCAAATCCTTTGAGACATTACATATTAAGGGAAATATTTACCAAAACAACAAGAAAAATCCGAAAACCCCTGAAACAAAAAACTCTGCTGTAGAAATTTATGCAAAACAAAAATACTTTGGGAAATTATTCATTAATATTTTTAATTATTTATTAATGAAAAAAAATGGGTACAAAAAATTCTTAGTTTATTTCTCTTCTCTGTTTTGTTTTTTATCTTCACATTAACAACTCTTGCTATTGCTTCAGCCATGATGATATTTGCTTCAGCCATGATGATATTTGCTTCAGCCATGATGATATTTGCACACTCATTGGAACAAGTAGCAGCAGCAAAGGGGATGAATTCACAAGAGCATGAATTCATTCAAGATATTATCAGAAATGGGAAAAGGAATTAAAAAAAAAGCCTTTCATGGCCAGCTGGAAAAGGTTTTGCAGAAATATGGCATTGATTTCTTATAAAAACAATCCCTGGAGATTTCATTGCAGTCATTTATTTCCAATAAAACAAAATCCTTTTAGATCTTTTTTTTTATATTTTCTTTTTTACATTTTTTTGTTTTTTTTCTTGTATTCATTTTTAGTCTTTTTTTTTATTACTCTCTCTAATCAGAAATTTTGTAAGTTTTTTATTTAAACAAAAATAATTGAAACATTTTTGTCCATGTTATCTTCATTCTTCTCATTCAGCTTTTCCCAATCATAATGTACTGCTTTGTCTTTTAGCGCGACAAAGCAGTTAATAATACTTATCTAGTAATAAAATGATGGCAACTCTAAAACAACAACAAAACAATTTTGAAGTTTACTCTTTGTTTTTATCCATAAATGTTTATCTATCTTTGAAATATTTCATTTGAATTTATTCTTGAATAATAGTAAGTAATTAACAGATAAGATTCTGCCAAAAAATTATCTACCACCAGGGTTCAACTGAGAGTATTATGTCAAATGCAATGGGCCCTTTTTCCCAATTTGATACAGTTAAATGTCACATTTAAAGGCAATTCTTCAAATTTTCAGTTTGGCAAAGTCACAAATTTCCCCGTACTTGTGTTCTGCCATGCATTCCACGTAGCCACGAGAAACATACACATGAGAGCCCGCTGGCAGTGCTGGGCCTTCAGACCAGGTCTGATTGAACCAATGGCCCAGTCAACCCCCGTCTACCATTAAGACATAACAAAATTTATACAAAAAATATTGCTTGAATGTCAGAATGGTAATTCATAAATGAGTTCAGATCCAACTTATTCCATTACATTTATCTTCAAATTTATATTTTTTGGAAAGATATAAATTGCTTAATTCTTCTTTGTTCATTTGCAAAATTGTGTAAGTAGTATTATTCAAAAATGTGTTAATATAAAAAAGATATTGATCAAAATTAATAATGCTCAGCATTGAATAACCAAAGACATTATTATTTTTTTTTTTTTTTATTATTATGCTATTAATACTAAAATAAAATAATCCAGTCAATTTTTTTAATTGAACAAAAGAAGCAGTTATTGTGGGTTTAATGGTCTTCAGTTTTAAAGAAGATTATGGAATTTTTTTCTGATTAAAAAAATGTCAACATATGAAAATGTTTTAGATAGACTCTTGTCTATCTTTTAGAACTTTTCAATAATTGAGTCTATTTTGTTTATGTATCTGTCTGTCTTTCTTCTTTTCTATCAATCCTTTTCAGTGATCAGCTGTGTAAAATAAATGTTCTCTGTAACCATAGGAACAGCATAAAGTTTAATTCTTCTCAGTTCAACTAACAATAAGGATTAACATATAAACTCCCAAAAATATTTGCCTGAATCTGAAAATAACAGAATGAATGGAATTCAAACTCTGGATTCCAAAATTCAATTCTTGGCCATTTTTTGGTCCTGAAAATAATTATTAAAATATATAATTCAATCTACATGTTATGGAGTAATGCAAGGTTTTCACTCACTGTAATTCTACTCTTTAAAAAGCTCTTTATACTTTCATTCCTGTATTTACTATTAATTACATACATTTATTAGATATATGTATATCATTCATTAAATCAATGAATTAATGAACAATTGATATTTAATCAGACATCCAACTTTTAAAGCCTAATTTGAAATAAGTTCATGTGAGTTCCTGCCAGAAGCAAATGCTTTATCTAAGCAAGAACATTTAGCAGAAGATATTTCTTAATGCAATTTGGGCACAATAAAAGAGCTTAGCATTATCTACTTATTTTAACCAATCAGAATTATGTATTTATTTGAACCAATCTTAGTTAGACCTTTGTTCTAGTCAATCAAAGCTATTTGTTTATTCCATCCAATCAAATCAAAGATTTAAACAATTTCCTCTGTTTCTCTTGTAATAATAACCACATTCAATCTGCTTGCATTCAAATTGCAAGGCTAAAATATTTTTCATAAAGACTTAACATTTGGTCATTGCCAGAAAGATAATCTATTTTATGAAATTGTCCCAATGAACAATGATTGTATTTGTCTTAAGAACCTATTGACAAAAACAAAAAATAAATAAGAAATAAAAAACAATTGGTTATTTATTATTCCATTACTAATTAATTTACTTTCTTTATTTAACCCAATAAAGACCAGAACAAGTCTTGTTGGAGACACCGGTTCCCATCAGATCAAGCACAACCCTGATTCAAATACTTTCAATGCTGTCAGTTAAATGTGATAATCAGTTTGCTTTTTTACAAAAGGCTTTCTATGTATTTTCTCTATTCAAGTTATTCAGACATCTACACAACCTTCATTATCCTCTCTGTTTTTTTCTACGGTCAAGTCATGTTGGAGACACTGGTTCCCGTTAGGAATCCAAAGTTAAGCAATGTTGAGCTTGGTCAGTAATTAGATGGGTTACCATCTAAAATTTCCAGGTACTGTACTAGGGCAAGTAACAAACCTGCACGCGGTGTCTTGCTACTCCTTTCAAGGAAACCAATTGTTACACTGCACACATCATTGCAATAAGATATGATGATGAACTCTGTTCTTTAAAGTTAAGCAATGTCAAGCCTGGTCAGTAGTTAGTTGGATGACCATTTAAGAATGCCACATACCGTATCTTGCACCAGGGGGGGGGAATACCCAGGTTAGTGTCTGGGGGCACAGTTAAACTACTGGGTTGATGTACCCTTAGTCTATGGTTAGACAGGCATCTATACATGCGGCTTGGGACTGCTTGTGAAGTTCATATTTCCATGAAACTCAATACTGAATCATGTATGTTCAGTCATTGAGCCGGCTAAACTTGCAGAGGTCAGTATGTCGACACACAGACACAGACCAGAGCAGCCAATAATCTATCAGTCCGTATACTCCTGATGTCATTTGCATTCAAACTTTCCACTTAAACAGCCAAGTCCTATTGAAATCATATAATCCAATACTTATTTTCTATTGATAATTTGCATGTAGGATTTATTGTTACAGAACACTTTAGTCTTCATTGGCTCAACCTAATAATAATTAGAACTATGATAATATGCTTTTATTAAAGAATATTCTTGTTTCAGCCCTACTTGTAGCTTGACTATTTTGCGATTTTACCATTTCTTTTAATTCTGTAGTTATTACTACAAGCTGCAGAATTAAAAGAAATGGTAATATTACAAAATAGTCAAGTCTTTGACAAGAATATTCTTCAATAAAAGCATATTGTCAAGATTAAAAAATGTGTTGATTGATTCAATATTGGAATACTTTAGTTGAGAACAACTCATCTAGATGAAGCACAAACTGGGTTCCAAGAACCTAGTCAGAGGTACGTTGTGAATCATACAAGTTGCTGCTAAAAATCCAAAAGGAGAAAACCTACTGTCTGGTGGCTATAAACAGGTTTTAAAGTACTGTTGCTGGGGATTATCTGGTATTAATTCTAGAATATAATAAATTTGTTCTTAAATAAGACTATTTCATGTTCCTAATATATCATCTTAAAAAAAGAAAATAATTTAAAACAAGTAAAAGTCAGCATTATTTCTTTACATACTAACTTGCCTACTTACATAATAACCTGCTTACCTACCAGATTCACTTTTAAGTACAAAAAGATGCTGTGTAAGAGTGATCTCCACTTGTCATTACCCTTCTCTTGTCTTGAAATCAGCCTTAGGTATCTTAACTTTTTGATCAATCTAGATTTCATGAGAAATAAAACCAACAAAGGTCTTAACAGTAAGGATATTTCTTGGAGAGTCGGTCCAAGTTTGATTCATTGTTCCTTATAACAAAGCTAGTTGTATGTGTCCTCATCCCACTAACAAGTCTATTGTGCATTCAGTACAGCAATGCACTCACCCTCCCACGCAACTGGTATTTAATGTGAAATGTATCGACCTCTTAATCTGTAACCTCTTTAGCTGGTTTCCATCACACCGCGCAGGGCAATGATCAACATTAGTTTTCATCAAATAAGAAACTATCCAACATTTATCTTCATTAATTATTGACATATTTTTTTGGTAATCTTCAATGAGTAGATTTGCTTTTATTGCTATAAAAATTAATCAATTTAATGCATATAAATAAAAGTCTAAACTACTTTTAAAAAATAATTTCAAAATATCTCATAAAATTTACAATGTCTAATTCATATAACTAGTTATATTGTAATATTTTTGATAAATAACAATAGTATTGTCATCTCCAGGCTATAGAAACCTTTAGACTCCATAGTTACATATTGTATTTTTCTCTTTTTCAAAATTCATTCTGTGTCTACTTTATAAACTTTCAGCCTTTAAAATTTTAATCTTGATTAATCAACACCTTTAGGCTTTCATGATAAATAAACTGAAATGTTAAAAGCTCATCTTTATCTGAATTGTTTTTTTTTCATATATTCATTTTTGTCATATATATATATATATATATATATATATATATGTGCGTGTGTGTGTGTGTTTATACCAACGCACACACACACATATATAAGTTGGTGTATATATATATATACATATATATATTGGCCTGATGACCGTGTAGTTGAGAAACTGGCAGTTGCCGATGGCTGTTGGCTCCGAGTCTACACTCAACTAATATATATATGTATTAGTTAAGTAAAGACATACATACATATTTATATATATTTTTTCATATAATAAAAAGATGACAAATCAAGAACATAATGTTAAATGTTTATTTCCGAATATATGTTTTGCTGATACATATTCGTTCTTCCTACATATATATATATTTTCATATATTAATATAAAAGTTCCTATATATATATATTTAATTGTATATTAATATAAAAGTCAGATCACCGTGTTTGAAATTTCTGGTTTACAAGCACTGCACGTGGCTAGATCGAGAAGAAGGAAAATAAGAAATTGAACTGTAAACACTCATATCCTCAAATAGTTACCCATCTAATTACTGACCAGGTTCAATGTTACTTAACTGAGGTGATCTGACAGGAACCATTATCTCCAACATGACTTGACAGTATAAATCATTTTAACAATATAGGAGCGCAGATTGTTGCTTAAAGAATCTTTTTTTTAAAGACACAGAGAAGATACGAAGAAGCGTTCTTGAATTAAAAATAAATGAATAAATAAATGGAGAAGTGATTTTGAAATTTAAGAAAAAATAATTTATTTTCAAACACCAAGCATTTTTGAAAAAAATAAAATTCCTATAACAAGTGTTCTTCAAATAATAGAAATGATATAAAAAAATTAAATGTAACTTCTTTATTAAACAAAAAAAAAACAATCCGAAAAAAACAAATTGTTTCTATGTAGAGCTCTTCAGAAAAAACTATAATAATTATATAAAACATTATTCAGACCACTAAAAATTTGCATACGTTTGGTACAGTCTTTCTATTTAATAGACTTTGTTAAATACCTTAGAGAAAAGCATTAGAAATTAATTTAGTATAAAAATCATTAAAAATAAATTTAGAATGAAAAATGATAAGAAATGAATCTAATACAGTATAAAACTATTATAAAAATAGCATTGAGTGTCTTCCTAGATAATAAGCTTTCCTTTTTATCTTAGTGGCAAGTCCCCAGCACCAGACAAAGCCAGGCAATAATTCTAGTACAATATATATATATATATATTAGGTGATATTAATTATTATTTCATTTTCATTAATTACTATTATAATTGCCATTGCCATTATTAGCTCATTATTATCATAATCTTCTAATGATATTATTGATATAACACTATTATCATATTTTTCTCTAGGTGTTTTTTTGACTCATCATGAATTTTTCGGATTAAACTCAATATTATCTCATCAATATTGGCTTCCTTGAATATTATACTAATATTTCTACTCTGTTGTACATCATTAATGCCCCACCCTTAGTTATAATCAGAATTAGTTGATCAGTTAGAAGTAGGAAATAAATCAGCCTTAATTGCAAAATCTTTTGGCTGCCTCTAAGTCCATCTTGAAGGCTAACTGTTTTTTATAGATAAATGTTGTTTACATTAAATTTTGATGATAATAAAAATATGATTATTTTATTTCTAATGCATAAATATCTTAGAACAAAATTCATGTGTATATTAATGCATTCATTTTTTTAATGAATTTTTGTATTTGAATCGCATTTTGTTTTATTAATATAATAAGAGTAAATATGTGTCCAAGATTTTTTTTTTCTGTTTGTTGGTTGCGAGGTTTATTTTATTATCATAAATAATTATTATGTTGGCTTTTTTGTAATTTTTATTACAATTTTGTTCTAACCAAACAAATTTTATGCTTATAAAAAAAGACTTATTTTACATATTAAAACATAGAAAAATTCACAAACAAAAAGCATAGTTTGCAAAAGGTTATCTAATCTTGCCAACACCAAAACAATATAAAATTAAAAATATTATAAAACAATATAAAATTAAAACCTAAGTTTAGATCATAAAAGCCAAAATCTCAATACAAGAAAAAATTATAGAAAAGATTTGCCCTGGATTAAAAGAATATTATGATAAATTTAAAAGACTAAATATCAACAACATTGAAAAATTAGATATATTTATAACATGTTTCAATATCTACCTAAACTTTATTCTGAAAAAATAATCTTACATTGATACAGTTGTTGGTAGTTTAGTTTACCATCAAGTTTTAGTTCGGATTTAGGTTGGAAAAATAGAATGTGCTTGTTAAAACATCCTACATATATATATATATAAATATATATATATATATATGTATATGT
>JAUZSX010142274.1:0-17284 GCA_034780655.1 Idiosepius hallami
GGTGGAGCATTGGTAAACGGTTGGGCTTTGGAATCATGTTATGCGACTTTAAATCCCAATAAAAACCATTATATTCACCTTCAGCTGAATCAGGCAGATGGGGCTTGTTAACTTGGGAGAGCAACTCATCTAGGTGAAGGGCAACAATGAATTCCAATAGCCCAGGTATATAGAGCACATAAAAATGCCCTTGTGTCTAACCTTGGTTAGTGCTCAACCAAATAAATATAATACATATATATATATACAAGTATTTTTTTTCTAAAGGCATTCATGAATATGAATGGACTTTATCTTATCTTTTTCATAGATCCATATTATGTATATTATATAAAATTTTTATTTTATGTTGTCAGATCAGTGCATATATACATCTATATTTGTATGAAAGTGTGGGCATTTTGTTCAATTGAAAATTATGTTGTATTTGTCTTTATTGTATTTATGTTCGTCTTTCATGTTCATTATGTCTAATTTCTATTGATGTGAGTCTAAACTCTTTGCATATGTCTTATGGTATGTATGTAAGTGTATATACATGACTAAGAACTTGCTTGTATATTCTATATTCAACATTGTATACATATGTGTCTTATTTATTGCATGGATCTGGCTTAAATAGATTTCAATGGGCAGACAATTAATACACAGAAACTTCTCTTAACTATGCTTCAAATGTCTCTATATTTAAATGGGAATTATACAAAAACACATGCTAAGTAATACAAATGTGCATACAATTTTTAAAATTTATCAAAATTTATATGTTTTACTTCCATTTTTACTTCTTATTATAGAAAAGTTAAATCTCCAAATTAGACTATCTTCGTAAATGGAAATTTACACATATGTGCAAACAATATTAAATCAATTACACTGGATGTAGGATTGATGAATATTTAAGATATACATATAAATGTAAAAAAAAATATTTAGATATATGTGTAAATATATTTTGGCATATGAATATATATAAATATATATATATATATATATATAATCTAGTCTTCAAAGTCACTTTTTTGTCAAATTCACTTTTGAGGACTCACAGCAAGAATTTTTAGTTCATGCTTCTGGAAACAAATAATTGTTCAATTAGCTTTACAATAATAATAGCTTTTTTTTTTTTAGATATCTATACTGTAAAGGGCTTGGAAAATTTTTTGTATTTCTTGATTATTCTCCAGTTAAATCAAATACATGAGTGTTTTGGAAATAATCTATGAAGATAATCTGGTTTAAAAAAAAAAAGGCTTTAAGTTAACTGAATTAAATCTTGCTCTTGAAAAATACTTGTATAGTTAACTAATAAAGGCAGTCCTTGTGAGAAGAATCTTTTTAGGAAGAACAAAATGCATTTAAAGCCCTAAGACTTATGATTTCTCAATTTTCTCCAACATTGACTAGTACTTAATCTAAATATTCTTAATTTTTTTAATAAAGGAAATCATCTACTTTTTATATACATATTGCTTTAAAATTGTATTGTTAAAATACTGAAAATAATATTAAATTAAAAAAATTGTTAGTTAGTATTCATCATAAATATGGGATGTAATATTCTATAAAGAAAGAAAAATGAATATATGATTTATTGATATCCAGTTTTCCATGAGATATGATTTAAGGGACTAAGACATTTCATACAAGAAGTCATCAAAAACTGAATGCAGATTTACATACACAAAAAAGACAAAAGGCATTGTTTCCTTTGTTTGTGTTGAATTCTATTCTTTTTCGAAAATTTCAGTCAAGTATTTGACATGTTTTTTTACTGTGGTCATTTCATAATTCTTTAAAATGATCGTCTGAAAGCTACAATTTCTCATACAACACAAAAACATTTCTGTATTTCATAAATAATGAAGAAGACAGTAACAGTGACATTTTTTTAAATGATTAATAATTTAAGGAATGTTTTTGCAATCATCATTTTTTTTCTCATTTGCTCATTTGTCTTTTTTTTACTCTTTTTTTTTTCTTAAGGATCAAAATAATCTCGAACATAATTTCCTTCACTTTTCCTTCTTTTTCTATGGCAAATCAGTCTGGAAACCCTTTTGTGTTCCATGTTTTCTTTCCTGCTTGTGTACTCAACTGAATGGTGTTTCCTGGTCTGTTCTTGGATCAAATTCATCATTATTACATCATCTTCCCTCTATCTATGCATGAACAAAAAAAAAAAGAGAGAGAAAAATAAGTCTTCCATCCTCTCACTTGCTTTCTTTAACATTTTTTCACTTGAGTTCCTTGAGCTTTCTTGTGTAACATTTATGCTTCACTTCCACACTAACCCAAAAGTTGTACTCACTCTAACAAACCAAGTTTTGGTTTTATTTTTACTGTTTGTAATTTTGAATACATGGTCAACTTTTGAATTTTTTTTCTAACATCTAATAAAAATTGTTGTGAAATAATCAAATTGACCAAAAGACAAACGGAAAGAAAGAAAAAAAAATCTAATGTATTTTTTACAATCAAGTTTGAAGACTTGCTATTGATTTCAAACTATAGGCTAAAATCTATTTAAGTAAAATGAATATTATAGAACTAAATTAAAATCTTTTCTGAAGAGTAGAGAGTTAATTAGAACATTTTCTATTATAATTAAAGTAAATATTTTGAAGTTAGAAAAAATAAATTTACTTTTACAGATGATTAACAATAATTAAACTTACATATGATCAAGATTTTTTACCAAACACTGGTTAGTGTATTTTATATTACATTTCTTTTTATTTATCTTTTTCTAGTCTTCCATTCATCTTATATACTATTTCCTTAACCAAATCTTTTAACAAGAATTTATTATAAAATTATTTAAGTAAAATTTAGTTTTCACTTATAAAAGATATAAACCTTTCACCTTCAAAGTCTTCTTTAACAAACTATATAATTGATAACTCTTTTGTGGAAATTTATGTTGTAATATATGTAATATCATTTATCTGATAAGTTAAGTTTTTAATTATTTTCATTATTCAAGTTATGCAGAGTTTATTTTTATTATTGGTGTTATCTTCATCGTGTTTCAGTCAATGATCATGCTTACAAAATCTAGATATTAGTTCTTTACTTACTAAAAGTTTAAATAAAGAGTTGAGCTCCAAATTCTGAGAAAACTCCACAAATTTGAGCAATGCTTGAAAAAAGATCAAAAGACTTATCAACTAAAATGTCATGAATTTAAAACAATGAAAATGGAAGTAAAAATCTGAATTATTTGAATAGATATTTATTGTATTAGTTTTTAGAAGATCAATATAGAAATTAAAATATTTGTATTTTTTTTTGTTTAAATTTTATATACCACACTTCAATCTTTTAATATTGATATTTTTATTATGATACTTCATCTATGATAAACTTAAGAAGAATATTATACTGACAACATTATATTTATGCAAAAAAGCATTTTATGTGGAAAGAATTGTAAAAATTCTAAATTTAGACTTTGCATACTACAATGGTGGTTTCTAAAAAATTACCTATTTTTTATCTATTAACTCAAAACATTGAAGAACTACAAAGACAGGAGTGGTGCCATAAAAACAAGCAACCTTTTGTGCTCAAGAATCTGTTTTCTATATAGTAACAAACCATCCTCAATGTAATTTTGCCACAATAAACAACGCGGTCAATTTTGGAGCCTGGAGCACAAATTGTCACTCATATCTCTGCCACTGTGAAATCAATGAATTCATCCTCTAAATGTGCTAACATCAACTGCATAGGCTTTGTGAACATTCAACGGTTGCCAATCAATGTTGATTTGTTTAATTATTTTGGTCTGAAAGAATTCAATTATGCATCTCTGCTTCTGATGTACATCTATGACATGTGTTGCTTTTTTAAAGCTTCTTATTCTCACCTCTCACCTAAAACTATAATTATGGTTATAATAGAATTAGAATAATTTTATATATACTGAAATTAGAATAATTTGTAAGTGTTAAAAATAAAAACTAATCTTAACAATCTTTTTTGTTAGTAATGAATTATAAAGAAAATGACTTTTTAAAGATAATTTTCCCAATAAAATCTAATCGTCAGTTGAAGTCTTCAAACTTGATAACAAATATTCAATCCAATTAAACAGAAATTTATTGAAATTTTAGATTTAAGGTTTTTGCATTTTTTCTTTGATTTTGTTTATAGTTTTATTTCTACTCTATTTTTTTATGAAGAAATATTTTTGTGTTAATTTAAAATCATTAATTACTATTTATTTTTCATTTGTTTTTCTATCTTCAAATATTTCTCTACTGTTACACTAAAAACATAATATGTGTGATAAAGGGTATGTATTTTTATCTGTACCTACATATTCTTGTAAATTTGTATATAATAAAAATACAAGATGTAAGACAAATGTAACATTTTTATCACCAAATCATCCACCATATGTTAATTGGTTCATAACTATTTTATTTTAAATAATTAGCATATTGATATAAAGCTGCACATACAAAAAGTAAAATATTTCAGTAGACATAGTATTTCTTATTGCTTTGAAAATTTTCTTGAAATTTGAAATAGTTTGTTAAAATTTCTATAAAAAAACTAAAGAATTAAATGCACATATCTAACAATACTTTAAATTTCATAATAAAAACAAAAAATGACTATAGTGTGTAAAGATTTTTTCTTTAAATAACAAGAATAAATTATCTGCTGAATCTATTAAATTTGGGAATAAATTTGGGTTATATATTGGAGAGAATTATTTGTATACAAAGGTTAAATGAATTTAACATTATAAAAAGCAGAATTTCAATAAAATAAACAATAGACTATTATATATACATAATATACAATGCAAAATTAAAATAACTGCATATAATGTCATTTTTCTCTTCTCTTTAAATTTTCAACTCCATTTCTTAGTAATCATCATTTAGAAAAGGTTATTCATAATAATAATAATAATTTCCTGTTATATAATTCTCTGTTTCCTAACATTTCAGTAGTTTACAAAAAGTATGAAATGATCATATCTAGTTAAATATAAGTCAAAAGAGCGTAAATCAGTTTAGTTAAGGGTTTGTCTTACATTTTGTCTTACATTATATATTCTTGGTATGTAAAAATATTCTTAACCATTTAAAACCCACTTCAATCACACTCTCTTATATTTTAATGAGGAAAATTTGCATAAAGATATTTATTTAGTTAAAATTTTTTGTTTGTTTTTTGTCTTTTATTTTAATTTTCTGGTGGGTGTGGAAGATATAATTTAATAATTGTTGCTGCCAATTTTCTCTAATTTTAAAATTATGACCCAAAAGAATATATTTAATTAATCAGAAAAAAAATTAAATGAAGTTCATAAATTCAAATTAATTCTTAACAATTTAGTTTTCTTTTGCAAATAAAATATTTCTAGAGTTTGGAGAGTTAAAAAATTTACAAACCATTCTTGCATTGAATAAAGAAATATTCACTTAATTATAGTTTCTAGGTAGAGATACCAAGTTTAAAATTGAGATGATAGCATTTATTTATAACTAGACACATTTTTACAAATTTAAATACATTTTTAATAAATGTGGGGCTACAAGTTCATTGTCTCCCCAAATTATATACTCTATCTTTTTATGCCCAAAAATATGTCATTTTACAATTGCATTTTAAGATATTTTTATATTCTTTCATTGTTTTCATTAAAAAATTATCTTTTTTAAATTTTTACAAAATTCAGTTTACATGAGTTGTTTTTTTTATTAAATGCAAAAAGCTAAAATGTAAACAAAGACAAAGTGATTTAGTTATCACCATTTTGAAATCTAAATATCTACCCATTAAGCTTTCTTATGTTTATTAACTTTTATTTAATGATATATTTTTGTGCTTTTTTTTATATGTCCTTTAGCCTAATAAAAGAAAAATAAACATTACAAATTAAGATTTCTGTTGAAGCAATATAATAATTACCAGTTTTTTTTTTATAACATCCTATTTTTATATTTATTCTTTACTTACTAAAAGTTTAAATTAAGTGTTGAGCTCCAAATTCTGAGAAAACTTCAAAAATTGAGCCATGCTTGAAAAAAAAATCAAAAGACTTATTAACTAAAATGTCATGAATTTAAAACAATGAAAATGGAAGTAAAAATCTGAATTATTTGAATAAATATTTATTGTATTAGTTTTTCATAAAATAATATAAATATAAGAAAACTTGCAATTCCATTGAAAAATGATATAAAGCAGAATATTTTGAATAGCTCTTACTATCAAATTTAATAAAATCGACATCTATAGGTTAGAAATAATAAAGTAACATGTCCACACTATTTAACTATGATATGACAATTAACTATAGCCTATCATTTAATAACAAATCTTAATTTATTTTTGAATTTGGTTAGTTTGTTTTGTTTTGTTTTACAGCATATCAACCTTTTGAGGTCATTTAATGTTGAAAAAAAACTTTGTTGATAAATGTTCCTTTATGTTCATAAAAAGGTATAACATTCCGTTCATCTACACATAATCTTTGGAATAATACTATGTGCAACTACTTAACCCATTACTGGAGAAAATTTTGGGATTTATACCTTTCCCAATGGTATTAGTCCAGTTTTAAACTTAGGAGGGAGCCTCTGTTGCAAATAAATAACCATGAGTTAAACAGGCATTCGTAGATAGTTGTTTTTTACCCGGGCTGTGTGATATGGATTGCAGGCTGTCTCCCATCCATCTTGCTTCCCTCTCGCTGCCATGCTGGCTTGTTCTAAGAAATAGCAGGTTTAACCGTGCCCCCAGATACTAACCTTGGTATTTCCTTCCTGGTGCAAGATGCAATAACTGGTAATCTTAAAGCAACTACTGACTCGGCTTGATATTGCTTAACTTTGGTGATAGGAACTGGTATCTCTAACATGATTTGACTATATATTATGAACATAAATGGAACTACTAGAATTCAAGCTCGCATGTTGCACATTTGAAGTCTGACTGCCTACTCACTAGGCCAAGTAGATCTCCCCTAATTTGTTTAATAAAAAAGAATAGCAATAGCTATTTGAAATATTTCTTCTATTTCTAATAAATATCCTTCTTTATTGGAATTGCAAGTTTACATCCAAATCCTAGTTTTATTTAATTCAAAATATTTTAATAAAAATTAATAAAAAAGAATAGCAATAGCTATTTGAAATATTTCTTCTATTTCTTATAAATATCCTTCTTTATTGGAATTGCAAGTTTACATCCAAATCCTAGTTTTATTTAATTCAAAATATTTTATGGCAGTCAAATTCGAGTTTCCTTCTTCCATTCCACATCAGTGTCTTTATTCATTCTCCTCATTTATTTATGCATGTAGATATAAAAGAAAAAAAAAGAAGCAAATCTCTCTTTTTACCTCCCCCCTTCACATATTCACTCTCTTTCTGTCACTTTCTCTGCCCCTTTCTTTCCACCAACAAAATCAGAACATATTGTCATCTTCTTTATTTTTTACCAGCAAGGAGAAAATAATATGAAAGAGACTTCGTCATCACCATCATCACCATCACCAACAACACCACCAACATCACTACCACTACAACTACCACCATCATCATCACCATCTGAGGATGAAGATGAAGAATTTCATGAGGACGATGAAAATGGCCCTTCCAAGAAAATGTTGGAGACTGTTGATACATGAAGGGCCAATTAACTGAACTTAAACAAACATTTGTGTTTTATACACACACACAGAAATGCACACTAATAAACAAACATACACACAAACACTATCACATACTCAAACCCAAACAAACATACACTTCCACACACATTAAAAAACACACAAAAAAGCTTTGATAAATCAAAAAGACAATGAGTTTTTTTTTTATAAAAGAATTGGAGAACTTCAACACTTTCCAATAGTGTTTTAGTGATCTCACCAAAATTGCTCATAACTTGCAAAAGACTCTTTTGTCTAAAGAGGCAAATTTGCAGTTATTATTATTTCAAATATATGTATATATATGTATGACAACATACATAGATGTCTATGTGTGAATGTAAAGTGTACCCTTAAGGAGAAATGATGTGTGTATATGTGTACGTGTATATTAATACTTTTAAACAAAAATAAACTGAAAATGTTTTATGAAACATAGACCAGACTAATAAAGGATGGAAACAAGAAATTCCTGGAAGTTACTAGGAAAGAAGAGTTGAAAATGTTAATGCTTAATCCATCTGTTCAGAAATATGAAATATTGTGCTACAATTGACTCCATTTTGGACACTTGAAGGCCAGTTTTTTTTTTGTTTTGTTATTTTTTTTTCTATTTTTCTAGTTTTAATTATCTTTGGTTATCATCACAACTCATCTTCGATGTCAATATTTTGGAGGGACAATGAGAAACGAAATAGGAAAAAAAAAACACTTTCTAAAAGAAAAAATAATAAAGAGATTTTCAATCTTTTTCTAATAGATTGAACATAAAAACTTTGTGAAAAAAAAAAACCCATCAACTGTGCATATTGATAATAATTTCCAATCAAAAAAAGACTTGTTTAATTTCTTTTTTTTTTTTGTTTTACAATTACTTTTCTTTTTTGTGTGGGTGTGCACTTAATCAAAAAAATATTTCTAATGTTATGTTCATGTTTCGGCCCTTTTCCAATCTGACCAACTATCATATCACAAAATGTACCTTTTTCCCCAGTACTGCTCTCTGACCATCAGTTTTCCTTTTTCATTGCTGTTTCTTCTTTATATTCTTGTCTTTATTCCTATTGTCCCTTTTCGCTCATTGTCCTTTCTCTTCTTCCTCTTCCTTCTCCTCCACCTCAATTTTATTCTATGCATACTTCTACTTCCATTTTTTTGTATCTCTTAACCTTTACCAATCCAAACTTCATAAAACTTGTTTGTTTTTTTTGTGATTTTAACATTTTTTTTTCAACCATAAAACATTTTGTTAAAAATTCTATAAATTTTTTTGTTCCAATTTAATATATCATTTTTTTTTAATTGAATTATCATTTTATCAAAAACTATTTTGAATTAATATTTCTTTTTATTTGAAAGACAATTTTCATTTGTTTTATTATTCCATTTTTTATTTGTAATTTTAAGAAATTGTTAAATATTTGATATTCATTTTGATTAGTTTTATTTATTCTATACCCTTAATTTTATTGAATGGGTATTTTTCATTCAAACAATGCCATAACAAAATCTACAATCACAAAATGCTTTTCAAAATAAACTATCCAGAGTTTTTATTTTGGTTAAAAATATCAAAATAAAAACATTCACCTATATTTTTAACATTTTTTGTAAATAAAAACCCAATTATTAAAATACTTCAATTATTTACAATAAAATAAAACTTATTTCTAGCCTATTAAAAAGAATGATAATATCCATATTGGAACATGTTCACCACTGGCATAGAGATATACCATTGAGATATAGATTAATTCCATACTTCTGTAATAAAGAAGTTGAAAAATATATTTGATGTACTAAAGCATGAAAAAGAGGGAACTGTTCTAGGTGATACAGTTTAATTAGTTCACACTATTCTAATACTTTATAGAAATCTTAGATTCACTTTTTGCACTAAATAACTAAAGGAAAATGATAATCCTAAAGATAGTAGTTTCTATATGAATTCAATATGAAAAATAATATTCAAATCTGAAATCAAATTTCATTCCCAAATTTTAAGAATAGTTGATTTATCAATAAGATATTTTACTTGTATATTTTTGTTATTTTCTAAATGTCGCCATTCAATCCTTTGTCAATGTAGTAACACTGATGCCTATTGTTACTGTGATAAATGAGTAAATTTAAACTCCAAAAAATATTTTCATACTTAATGTCTTTTCAAGAAAGGTAAAACCAGTTCTAAAACACAATGAAACCTTTTCTATATAACTCAATTCATGTGCTAATAATATTTTTAAAGTGTCATTTTCCAATAATTTTAATTACCGTCCTCTTTAAAAGCTTTGTGATATCTTTACTGAAATATACATAATCTGATATCTATATACTTATAAAAATCAGATTGTCCAGTTTGTATGGAACCCTACACATTATTGCTCTTAAGAAAATAAAAATTCAATAGATATTCTTTGTAAATCCTATTTTTATGTAGAGCTCCTCAGAAAAAGAAACTACATAGTTATTTGTTAAAAAATGACTCAAACTACTAAAATTTGCATATGGAGAGTACTGCCTTTCTAAATGTATAGGCTACTTTAACTACTCTAAAGAAAAGCTTTAGAAATAATATTACTATAAGAAAGCATTAGAAATTAATTTAGTATAAGAAAGTATTTGAAATTAATGTAATATAAATAAAAGCATTAGGAATGATTTCAGTATAGAATAGCATTAGAAATGAATTTAGTATAAAAAGCATTAGAAATGAAATTAGAAATGAAAAGCTTTAGAAATATCTTTTGCATAAAAAACAATAACTGCTTTCCTATATAACAAGTTTACTTAATTACCTCAGTGACAAGTCCCCAGCAACCAGGCAAAGCCGGGCAATATTTCTAGTAATTAGTTAAAACTGAATATCTGATTTTTTCTCCCAGTAAGTTATGAAGAAAGTTCAATAAAGATACACTAGCAGTATTAAAGTCAGATATGACTTTACATGATTATTTTCAAAAATAATGAAATTGTACAAAACAATCTCTGATTAAGAAGTATTTCACTACATTATCTATCAAAATATTCCATAATAATGTTTTTTTGAAAACTAAATGCCAAGCATAGATGTATTATATACTTGTTCATCTACATATTCATATGTATTTATATACAGATATATTTATTATTATGGTGACTTAGAGGAAAGTGCTCAATAGAGAACAGCAATTATTCTGTTTCAAAAAACTAAAATTTTAAAGAAATTGATCTAGGATTTTGTTTAGTTGCAAAGTAGATATATTTTTATATAAAAAAATAAATGCTCATCAAAATTAAATATTTAGAGTAGGAAATGACAAAGTTTTTATTATTTGAACCAAGAGCCTAAAAAATGTCCCTGAAAAAGATAATACATTTTGAAATATAATCTATTTTTAATAATGAAAGAAAAAGATCTGCTATGTATATGTGATATGTAAAGATTAAAGCAATAAGTCTTTATTTATTAGTCATTCAAAAACAATTAGAAAACCTATAAAATTTCTTCTTCAAATAAAAACCTTTCTTTTCCAATTAACAAGAGTTACAGTTCTATATTTCCATTATTTTAATACTTAAATTATAAATAATAAATATTTATCAAATGACTTAACTAAATGATTTAGAAAATAAAACACATCCAAGATAAACTAGCCTCAAAATGGCTGCTCTTTTTTTCTGAATATAAATTTCATGTTATTTATTGGGATTAGATTTGATTTATTATTCCATCTCTTTCTAAATTTTTATGATTCTTCACTTGTAAAAATATTCTTGTCTATCTTATTTCACAGACCAACATTTTTTGAATGATAATAATTCATTACTGAAAGAGTTTTTTTTAATAATTAAAAAGGATAATATATAATCATAATAATGTATAATCATGCACCTCAGACTTGCCATCATTCTATTTGCTGTTTGTTAACATAAGTATTTTAGTGGCTAATAGGACCTAACCTTGATAGACATAACCTGCCATAGATGTAATACAAATGGTCAAGTTAGAGCTTTTTGGCTAAATTTTGGCACAAAGCTTTTCTCAATTTAGAACATTTAAACTGCCTTTGTTTTAGTTACTTGCAGCCATCAGAAATGATATGTAATTACTAAGACCAAGTCAATGTCCTTTTATTAAAGAATATTCTTACTTTTTTTTTTACTATTTGACAATTTTACCATTTCTTTTATTGTTAGTAATAAATAAAAATTAAAAGAAATAGTAAAATCACAAAATAGTCAGTGACAAGAATATTCTTCAATAAAAGCATATTGTCATAGCCCTATTAATCATTAAGTTGCACATTTTGCTGATATATCACTCACATCCATGTTAAGGAATTTGAGGTTGTTCTTGACAATGACCCCACTTTGCCTTTTCGATGTTAGTTTTTGAAACTGTTGCTCTTTGAATGACAATTTATCTCTAATATGCCTGATATATTGGTTGTAAAAATAACCATCTATGTCTTTATATATCAGTAATGAGTATAAAGATAGTCATTCTAACAATAGTCTATGATCTAAAGTTTCACTTCCTAAACTGCACCCTTCTGAACAAAGACAATGGAAGCATGGAACATAAAGTTACTGACAGTTTGATGTGGCTATATATAATGAAATGAGTCTTCCATGAATGCTGCGTACATGTATATATAAGTATATATATATTTATATATAAATACATTTAAAAAAATAATTATTATAACAAGTAGATAAGAATATAAAGCAAAGATTATCCCTTTAATTTAGCACTCTGGCCTATGAATTGATGATGCAGATAAAAACTTAGTTTATGCACGATAAAAAAACATGCAATTCCAATTATTAATGAAACCCATTCGCAAATCCAATAGCAAAATATTGTGAATAGCTATTGCTATCCTTGTTCACTCATGAAACCAATAAAAGCAAAGCCTTTTTTGTACTTAACTAATAACATATTAGTTTATACAGGATTTTCAACAACATATCATTTCCAGAAAAATCCTATTTATTAATGTTTTTTCTTCTCCTTTTAACATTGTGTTTTAAGAAATTTAAATTAAAGTCTACAAATGGTAGACTGTTAACGCTCATAGACTAATATGCTAATTGTTTAAAAACAAAATGGAGTCTAACTTATAAATGTTGTTTTTAACAATTTTGGCATGTGAACAAGAATAACAGTGGCTATTGTAAATATTGTGTTGTTTTTTATAAATCCCACAGAAATAGATTTCCTTCACTTTTTATATGCACAAATGGAATCAAGTCTTTTCATACAAATATTCTTGTATGGTTTATATCATTTGATGATTATATTTTGGATCCATTGATATTTACTTAGACAATACGATCAGTGTTATGATGGAATAGATATAAATGGTTTAGAGTTAGTGTGACTCTAGATAAATTAATGAGCCTCAGTTGCCTTCATTTTTGAAAGATTATTTTTCTCATCAAATAATATATTTTATGTCTTATAAAAATATAAGAGCATTTCAAGAAATACCATGGCCAACAATAGACTTTGTTTCAATGTCTTTCATCTTTATACTTGTATGTACTTAATAATTTTGTTCATACTGAAACTTAATAAAGTAGAAGTAAACTTTTAATCAAGAAAAACATTTTTCATTAAAAAAGACTCAAATTTATATATTTTCTTGTTGTAAAATATTTCCCATAATTCTTAAGTCTACAAATATTTTTATGTGCTTTTTAATGTAAATAGAGTGTGATTATGAACTGTGCTTATTTTGTTTTAGATAAAACTATATCAACTACTTTTTATATATTGTAAAATGGAGTGACTACTGCCTTCAATATAAATCCTAATTATGCACATTGTTTCTTATTCATTTCAATAGTATACTAGAATATCTAGCATTGATCATTGTTTTTACATTGTTTATTTTATCAGATATAGATATTTCGTTTTCTCTTTAAATATATTCAATATGTTAAATACCCTTTAGTATAACTAGATGAAAATTTTCCTCCATTTAATGATGTATGAATTTATTTGTTGTCTTGGCAAAAATTTTATATTTGAATTAATTTAAAATAAATTTAAAATTGTATTACAAAATGTCTATTTTAAAAAATAAAAGCATAAAAAATCTTATGAAATATTTTTGTGTTTGTTGCACAAGAAAATTGGTAAAATCTTAGTATAGGAAAATATGCGCCTTTAAACAACTTACTTTTATAAAATAATATTTTTATAGGCTTGGCCATCTTGACTGAAAATAACATTGAAAATTTACAACAATTACTTTCGTCTCTCAAAATATAATTCAAAAGATTTTTTCAAATTATTTTGTCATAAATTTGTTTGCTTTTAGCAATTCTGAATATTTTTCTGTCCATATTTTAATAAAATAAAATATTTTAACTACAAAAAAAACTTAACTCAATTTTAATCTATTTCTGTCCTTAAAATGCATGAAAATACTATAATATTTAAAGGCTGTAAAAAAAAGAAAAACCTTAAATTTCTTGTATATTATCAAGTTTCTGGACTATTGCCTTATTTTTAATGTTATAGACACAATATTTTGGCTGATGTGCCCTCCACCTATTTTAGAGAGCTTTTTGTACAACCCGTGAACCTTTACAAAACGTTTAACTGATCAGTTTATTTGATCCAAGGGTGTAGAATGTTCTCATTCTGTTGACTTCAAGAATAAATCAGTGATAGACTATATTTATAATTCTTTCAATCTATAACAGCTTAATTTTAATTAAAATTTCATTAATTAAATTTATTTTTATGAATCAAGGCTTTAGTTGGAAGTCCTGTAAGGTTTTCCAATTTTGATGCAGAGTTTTGACATGAAATTTCTTGAGTTTAACAAAAAATGAATAATTTCAAAAATAGATAGAAGAAAAATTATTAAAAAATCTCATGACATAAACTATATGGCCTTATCTCAGACATGTCATAAATTATATGTTTATTTGAAGTTCAGTAATAAAAATGAATTGGTGTCATTAAAGTATGTGGTCTATCATAAAAAATCAATATCTTATAGGGTTTAAAATCTCACTTCTAAAATATATTAAAAACTAACCTTAAGAATAAGATTCAGGCTAAAAAAATAGTAGAAATATTGATACATAAATAGAGTAATCCTTTCAAATTCAAAGATTCTTCAAGTTATTTGGTAAAAAGTTTTATAAATCCTATTTATTAAGGTCTGCAGTATTTGACAAAAAGAATAGCCAATTATCATTTTCATTCCTTATACAATAAATTATTTTCAATATTATGGTGCAGACCAACATTGATTTAAGAAATCTTTAAGTTTACTACCATAAGGTCAATTTAGTCATAAAAGAGAGTAGACTTATTAAGATGCTTTATTTTTTAGAAGTAGGCATAAGTTTTATTTGAAAATTTAGAATAGCTTCAGTAATCTTTTTTTTTATCATTTAGAAAAAAATTATCTACCTACTACAATAACAATAGATAATTATTTTCTGAATATTTTCCTACTCTAGTAGTCAGATTAAATTGAACCTAAATACCTAAATAAATATTTCAGATTAAAAAAAATGGTTCCAAAATATTTTCTGTATATACATAGTGTATAAAAATTTACTGTGCCTTATGGGTGTATAGAAAATTAAATAAACTAATAAATGGTCATTTTTATTATGAAACATTTATTATAAAACATTTAGACAATATAAATTTTACAAATAACGTTTTTTTTAATTTCTTTACATTATCACAGATTATCTTAAAGGAAATGTTGGAAAAGTCGTCCACTGGAATTTAGACATTGCACAGCAATGTTTTGGACATCCTCTACTTCTTCCACCTGTATATTTATTTGATGTTAACATCAATTAAGCAATATTCAACTTTTAAAATATAAAACAAAGTAAATAAAGGCTTCGTATAAATTGTGCTAAGCTAAATTTATGTTAATTCTTCATTTCATTGCCATAAAATCTTGTGAATTTTAGATTAACAAGAAAATTTTTATCTACCTTAGCTGCTAATCAATTTGACAGTTTTTTCAATAAAATGTAATTAAAAATTCTTTGATGTACTTGTATATTATCTATCCTTTACTGAAATGTGTTACACTAAAAGATTAAAAACGACCTAAAAAATGCCAATAGTTTGTGTGTACATATACACTTTAGACTTTGAATACCAGCCTCTAAAAATGTCTTTTTTGTTTTTCATGGGAAAAAAAATATCAAAATGTAAGAAAGCATATCTTATCTGCCCGAGGTATTATATTCACTTAAGCTACCTCAGGCAGATGGGGCTCATTAACTCGGGAGAGCAGCTCATCTAGATGAAGTGTAACACCGAATATAAAAAGCCCGGGTAAGAGCACGTAAAAATGGCCTTGTGCCAAACTTGGGTTGGTGCTCACCAAGTAAATATAATATCTTAGAAAGTATTTTGTGTTTAGTTTTTAACCTCGTTGTTGTTATCTTTTTTTTTTTTTGTATCAATCCCAATACAAAAAAGATTAATAAGGTAGGTCATATATGAATTGTAGACCACATACTAAAATTTCACCAATTCATAACTTTATTCGTTTAAAAAAAAATATTTTGCGAATGTATGACAATATAGTTTAATTTTGTTTTTGTATTTGTTAGTACTATTTAAATGAATGGACATTTAAATTAGTCTTTTATTTATTTTTCGTATTTCTCCTTAAATAGCAATGTGTTTATTTATTAAAAAATATGCTTAAATATTTTCCCATACAGCTATATTTTCTAAATTTTTGAATAATGAAGAGATTTTTAATACAAACAAAATTAGTATAATGCAGACTAAAGAGGCAAAAAATATGATTATTTTTTAGATCTTAACATATTTTATACATAAAAACTCTGAAACCAAAAATCAATTGAAATAATCAATATAATTGTAAATATGATTTTTCAAAAAAGCAAAAAAACTAAATATGTTCACTAAAAGGTTATTTTCCTACTTAAAATATATTTGATATTCTACAGCACACATTAGTGAATTAGTTTCTGTAGTTATAATTTATTCATTGTAAACATTGTCTTTCTGTAAATTGTTAAATAAATTCCTTTTCAGATTTTCTGCACAGGATTTTTTTGCCTTGCAAAAAATTAAATACACAGACACATACACAATTCTGTTTTTGTTGATTTCCCAGTGAGTCTTTGTATTTAAAAGTTGTTTTTTTTTTGTTCTCAATCTTTCGGTATCACACTAATGTATATCTGCTCAAAAATATAAGAAATGTTGATTTTTTTTTTCTTTATAGTCTGTTGTAACATTGCAACTATTTTAATTTCTTGCTCCTTCCTTGAGCTCCCAAACCCAAAACTGAAACATTCTGAAGAATAAAACATTTTTTTTCCTTTTTTGAGCGTGTCTTGTCTTTATGAATCATTTGCTTATATGTTGATGTGTATTATTGTAAAAAGTCAAAATATTTGTTTTGTCAGTTATTTCACAAAAGAACTTTATTTTAAAAACATGTTTATGCAGCAATACTAATGTGCCATTTTTGTTAATTTTAAAATAAGCTGTAGTTTTTAAAATGCTTTTTAATGCAACAATAATTACTTTTCACTGTCAATCCTATAATATATACAAATATGGCATATTGTCATCCCAAAAAAGTT
>JAUZSX010142383.1:0-17283 GCA_034780655.1 Idiosepius hallami
AACAGCACATTCAATCAAGTACCTCTAATGAACAGCACATTCAATCAGGTACCTCTAATGAACAGCACATTCAATCAAGTACCTCTAATGAACAGCACATTCAATCAGGTACCTCTAATGAACAGCACATTCAATCAGGTATTTCTAATGAACAGCACTTTCTATTAGGTACCTCTAATGAACAACATTTTCAATTAGGTACCTCTAATGAACAGCACTTTCAATTAGGTACCTCTAATGAACAGCACTTTCAATTAGGTACCTCTAATGAGTAGCACTTTCAATTAGGTACCTCTAATGAGTAGCACTTTCAATTAGGTACCTTGAATGAACAGCACATTCAATCAGGTACCTCTAATGCACATCACATTCAATCAGGCACCTCTAATAAACAGCACATTCAATCAGGTACCTCTAATGAACAGCACATTCAATCAGGTACCTTTAATGAATAGCACATTCAATCAGGCACCTCTAATGAACAGCACATTCAATCAGGCACTTCTAATGAATAGCACATTCAATCAGAACTAAGAAAGATATTGAGAAATTCTTTCTGACATCAGGGTGGAGTGCACTCTGCAAAGTTTGAAAGAAGAATGACAGAAGACAAAAATGAGTAAGAAAAGTGCTCAATATGATTGTAGAACTGTTTTTATTAGATTTAAATTTTGTTCTTTACCCTGGTTTCACCATTTGATTTGGATCACCAGGAGAACACCAAGGAGTAGAAGATCTTAAGCATTTTTGGTTTTGGAATCTTATGCTACAAGTTCTTTAAATCAATTCTAACATGGCTTCTGTTGGTCAATCAAAAGGCTCTTCAACAATTGTGGATTGTGGCACTGACATTCGTGAGACAGAATTTGTGCAAAATGAAAAAAATAGACTCCTTCCATTACCTCTATTATTACATGGCTTGCAAATGAATGCCTCATAAAAAATTAAATTGACTAAGATATTTGCAATAATCCTTGTCAAATCTATGGAAGGATTTGATGGATCCAAAGAATAATATAGCAAAGACAGTTTTTGCAGGGAAATTCATTTTTTAACAGAAGACATTTGCAGCTGCATAAAATGATATATATAACATCCATGTGGGAAATGAATGAAATTATGTCATGGGAAGCTGATGGCAGCAAAAATTCTATTATAGACTTGTAATTTCTTACTGTGTGTGGTGCAATGTTATCTTGAAGGAAATCTTTTGCAATTCAAAGTTATCAGTAAAAAAGGGATTCAAATGGAAGTAGAAATCAATAAAAGTAAAATCTTTCTTCCAAAATTGAAAAAAGCCACTTGAGGAGAAGAAGGTATCATTAAGGGTACTAAGAAAGATATAGGTATTAAGAAAGTGGTGTTGGTGTACCTGTTTGTAAAGTATTGCAATTATCAGTTGATTATAGAAGTAGGATTCTCCTTTCAGTTTTCACAAGTTAGTTTTAAGAATATTAGTTTATGAAAATTCCCAAAAGAAGGCTGTTTTTTATGAAGAGTGATTTTCATATATTTTATAAAGATTTATTTAATACAAATCTTCTATTTTAGATTATTGTTGTTGACAACTTCTATGTGGGCACCGGTTGCATGAAATGGAAACAAGAATCTTTCTTCTTTTTACTTCTCCTATCATTTATCACCCAGGGTGGACCACACCCAACTGTTTAGCCACACAACAATGAAATTAAAACCATGTTTTTTAAAAATAAATCTTTTGAACTTTAAAAGACTACTTAGAAAAAACAAAATCTTAGAAAGTAATTTTGACAAATTGCCTACGAAAAGAAGAAAAAACTACAACCAGACAAAAAGTATCACGTTACTAATCATGGGTGGAAATATATAATGAAAAAATTCACCAAAAGGCCAAAGTATTTGCAGAAAAAAAAAAATTTTGTATTCAATTGAAATAAAAGATTTTACAACACCAATTATTTCTCAGACGAGAGCAGGCAAATATATGGTTTTTGCATATGACAACCACTTCTATAGAATTCAGATTCCAAACCACAATTGGAAACTGATTTCTTTAGATTTTTCCTTTTCATTTCAATTCTCTTCCTAAGAATTTTGAAATCTAATAAAAACCAGAAGAGACTTTTCTCAATATTTGACCAAAGAAGACAATTTTGATTAATATGAAAAAAATGACATGGAGTATCATTAAAATAAATTCATGTTAAAAGTATTATTCAATAATTGATGTATTAATGCAAAGTATCAAGGAAATATTTAGTAAGAGTAATACTGAATTTTAACACCCATGGGTGCCATATTTAGTGATAGTCAGTTCAAATATGCATATGAACACCCATGGGTGCCATATTTAGTGATAGTTAGTTCAAATATGCATATGAACACCCATGGGTGCCATATTTAGTGATAGTTAGTTCAAATATGCATATGAACAGCCATGTGTGCAAAAATACACTAATACCTTTAGTAAGTGCTGTTGACCTATAGAGCCAGCTTGTTTATATGGATAGACTTATCTATTACAGATGGGCATAAATGAGGTATGTTCAATAAGTGATAAGAAAATGTCAAGAGAGATGATATTTATTTTTATAAGCTTACAAAACTTTGTCCCCTTCAAATTGAGGGCCTCTTGCATACATGCACTTCTTCAAGTGTCTCTTCCAATCCTGGAAAACCTCCTCAAAGTCTTTATTCGATAGTCCCTTCAGGTAATTTGCCAATGCTGCTTTCAGCTCCTCTTTTGATTGAAACCTGCTTCCCCTGAGAATGCCTTTCAGAGAGAAGTTACATGGGGCTAGGTCAGAGCTGTAGGGTGGGTGTTATACCAATTTCTTTTTCTTGTTGATGACCCTGGTATGTTCAATAAGCAATGAGAAAATGTCAGGAGAGAAATTAATCAAATTTTGGGTCAGAACTGTCTCCAGTATGCCAATATTAATACCAACAGCTTCAGTTCTCATCCTCACAGTTATGCTACAGTCTTATACCACTAATCTTCACACTTCCTCAATATTTTCTTCCCTACATGCACTGTTCAGTGTCCCAGAACTGGGTTCATTCTCAATCAGTTTATTTCTTTCAGAAATGAGAGGAAGTTGCCAGTAAGATATTTTGTAGACTATATGTATGTACTTCACCATAAAGTAGCAGTTTAATCAAATCATACTTAATCTCTCTCCTAAAATTTTCTCATTAATTATTAAACAAACCACACAAAGACATAGCAGTTTTACTTTATTTGATTTGCTTTTGCTAAAGGACTCAGGCAAGACCATAAAACCCTATCCAATTTTGCCCATTGACTATTATGTTCAATTTTTTTAATGTCCATGAAATATTGTCCAATTTTGCAAAATCTTCCATTAGCGAAAAAGCCCTTTTTTTATCAATAAAGTAGATTGATATTATTGAGATTGATATAATTTCTTTTTCAAAAAAGACAAGATATCTACAGAACAATAATTAATATCGAATTCATTTAACTAAAATATCTAGGCAATTTATTTTTTGGGTAGCAATGTCTTCGTTTGGACGTTTTTAGGCTTTTTATTGTCAATAGGTTAAATTGGAATGGGTAATATGGCAAATTGGACCTTTTTGCAAATGGGTGTTTTGACTTAGCACCATAAAATGAACAAAAAAAGTCAATACGTTTTTAGTTCAAAGTAAAAAAGAACTGATAAAAAAAATTCTAATGTAGAACTTATATCTTTAAAACATAAAAATTTTTTGAGAGAAACAATCAGTTTTTGAAACTAAAATGGTCCTAAACGGTTTTATGATATCAAAAATGCTATATTTAGAACTATGTTTTTTTTTAATCCCTTAAGAATTGGAATTTTACACGATAAAAATTTTCTGGAAATATTTCTGTTGATTTTTTTCTTGAACTTGAATTTATTTTTTCCTAAAATTACTGGAAAAATTGAAAAATGAATTGTATTAAAATTTTGTACCACGTTTACATAAATTGAAGTTTTTTTTTTTATTTGAATTGAATTTTTACATTTCTGAAATCTTTTTAGTTTTTTGTTAAAAGAAAGTGATTTAAAAAAAAAAAAGAAATCGTAATTAATATTTTTTTTGTATTTTTAGTTTTTTAAAGTATTTAATTTTTTTTTTCTAATAATCAATGATGACATAAAATTAATTCAAAATATTTTGATCAATCAATGTCAACAATATACACACTAGTTTTAGATAATTTTGATTGAAAAATAGTTAATGTTTTTTTTTAATTAAATAACTGGTAATTAGGCAAAAACAATCAATATTTTTATAATAATAAAAATATCAAAAGGCATTTACGGTGATCTTTAAAACTCATTTATGCAAATTTACTTCTTAAAAACCAGAAATTAGCTACAATTTAAGAAAATATAATCCATTTTCTTTTGAAGTCCGCAGAGATTATGCTAAAATGGTGGTCACGAAATTTCGAATACGTTGGTTTAAATTTAATTTAAAAAAGAATTTCACAAGTTTTACAATTTTGTTTATTAATGATTGAAATAATTATTTTTTAAATTATGCCATTGGTCTAATTCTTTTAAATAGAATTTCGTATTTGCCAACTTGGATATAAAAAAAGGCGATTTGAACGATTTGATTTTTTTTCAACAATGAAAGAATAAGGATATAATGTCAGTTCCTGATCTGTTTCATGTATTTCTAATGATAACTTCCACTAACTTTTTATAAAATTTGGAATTCAGTCTGAGGGTAGGGTTTCTATTTTCAAATTTTAAAACATTAAACAATCAATTTTCATTTAACATTTTTTTTTAATTCTAAGCTGTAAGGGGGGGTCCAAAAACACTGGGCCAACAACCTCCTTACCACTGACTGCGCATAGTACCGACTGCTGCTGCTGCAGTGCTGGTTGGTGGTTGTGCACCTTCTTCTATCTCACTTATTTGGAAGATGGATTGCAGAAGAATCGACCAACAATTGCAGTGTATATATGTGTGTGTGTGTGTGTGTGTGATTGCAGAGGACTAGATTTGCAAGAGAGATTATTATTCATTTCATAAACAATTCATTTTAGTCCAAGAAACCTACAACAATTTCACATTGGAATCTAAATAATTAATTGGTGTCAAGTTGCTAACATCAACTTCATATGTTTTTGTTGCTATTGAGCAAACAAGAAGCACCCCAAATCCGTGGGGGAAGGGTCGTGGTCGTGGTGGCGAAAGATATAGAAGAATAGAAAAAAGGTCCTGCCTGCCCCTGTGAGTGCCTGTTGCTAACTTGCTCACTGAGTGCTGCACTGTTGCCTGCCAGAGCCTGCCCTGGCACTACTACTGTGTGTGTTAGTGTGTTCCCTCCTCTTGGTTGATTTTGTTTAATTGGTTTTTAAGGTTTTTAGAAGATCTTCTTTACTGTCCAATATTTAAACTTGATTTCTTTTTATGATAAAATTATGTCGACGCTTTATTTTGGAGGTTGTTGGTTTGTTGCCATGATGATGCATGAGCATGCATTCATTGCAGGCTGCAGGATCCCCTTTTAAATGTTACTATTTGTGTTCAATCGTTCTTTTAATGCGAAAGCACACACAACAAGATTTTTCTTCCAATATAGATCTTTTTCTAAAAATATTTTGACACAACAACACGATTATTATTCGCCCTATCAATCAATTTATCAATCGGTCAATCTTTGACTAAAACCTCCCCATCAGTGGATTATTGATTGATTACTTCTTTTTCAAATAGCAACAACAAACAACACTCAACAGGTTAATTGACTACACTAAAATGAGATTGACTGACTGGACTGACTGAGATTCCTTGGATTTGCCCGCCGCCCCATATATGATGACTGGCTGACCGAAACTCACAGAATATGCCAAAATAAATTCTTATAGTTTCTTTTTGACAACAGGCGAGAGACGGACGTGGAGGCGATATCGACTGCCCACCCAATCTGGGTGGTGCCTTTTAACTTCTAGTTAATTGCTTTTTACTCCACTAATTAAACGAACATGTTTACAAGTTGTATAAACTGAAAGCTTAAGTTCGATCCCACTTGGATTCTACAGGCGTATTTTTGTTTAATGGACATTAAACCTAGAATAATCTCCGCAACAAAATTTGTAAATAAATGTTTATTTTTTTTTTTTTTTCGTAGGTAAATTGTAAAACTGCCATTTGGATGTGATTATTATAGCTTTCTTCTTAGTTCCCAAGGATTGAATCCTAAAAGACCTCGTCTTGTCGTAAAATGATACCCAAATTAAAACAACGATGAAAGAGTTCATTTTTTTTTTCTTGTTCATTGACGGGTCATTTTTTAATTTGCGTGTTAATTGGTTAAATTAGGCTTTTAAAAGGATTTTTCTAAAGAATATATATTGAAACCTTTCATTTCAGATGACCACAAGGAATAATTCAACACCACAATACACTACCACCCACACCACCACCACATCAAATCTGTCCAATAACCACCTCTCTCCCCTAGGTGCTTCTTCTTCTGGGGTTGGTGTTGTTGTTGGTGTTATTGACTTCTTTGTGGTGTTGGTTGGTGTTGTCGTATGGATGTGAGTGTAGTGTGTATTTGTTTCATTAGTAGTAAAGTCAAAATTTTCTTTTAAAACATACAAAAAACATGGGAGAAAAAATCCACTAATTATTAGGTTGTCCCAAAAGTTCTTAATAGGAAGCGTGTCAAGAATTCTTTGATTCGAAGCCAGTGGCTAAATGCCAATACCGAAAGCTTCCAGATCGGTGGCAGATTGTCTTGGAATGATGATGGTCTTCTTCATTAAGATAATTTTTATTATTACTTGGGGAGTAAAGTTTCAATTTTTTGCAACTGTTTACGGAATTTTGGGAAGTTTTAACAGCAAGCTCAGGCATAACTGATATTTATTTTATACAATAGAGAATATTACTACAAGTAACTATTAGTCACAATTATCACAAAATTTACCAGAGAAAATTCAAAATAATGATTTTAATCTAAGATTAAGATTTATTACACTATCCCCCTCCAATAATTATCAATTATCCATTTTTTTGACACCTACATCAACGATTTATTCATTTTAATTGTTGATGGTCACCAAATGGTCACTCACTCACTCATTTCACAAAGTCGAATGCTCGCTCCTCTCCAAATGCTTGCTTGAGTAGCTTCTTGTTGTTACTGCTGCTGTTTGTAAATATTCTAAATAATTACACAATTTTAGTACTAAACAGTTAAAGTCACACCAACACACAACAGGGTGTTTTTGTTACTGTTTGATTTAATTTAAATAAACGAATTTAATTTACAAGAGTATTTAAGTCAATTGATTACCGGTTCGGTTCGGTTCGGTTACGGTTCGACACTTCATGTATCGTCGTCCAAAAATATAAATCCTCCCACATCCACCACAATTTTTGGAAGATAATTAAATTTTATATTTTAAGTTGTTCGACCCTCCATTGAGTGTCTACAAACTAAATATATTAAAACAGAAAGTGGCCTTTATGATGTAACTAGTTGTGACAGCATCATCAGTCAATGTACACCAACACCACAGGCAGTCAAACAGATAGCTTGTTCAGTCGGAAGCGGAAATTCCGACAATTTTCGCTTTCTTTCTTTCTTATTAACAAAATATCCAAATTCAGATTTAATCAATAACAATAGAGGTGAAAAAAATCCATAGTCAGTATTTCCCTAAATCAATAAAAATTCGGATTTTCTACTCACCTGATCTTCTCCAGTACATATCGAACTTACTACTACTGCCTGGCTGCCCACCGCAAAATTTGTTTTTTTTTATTCAGATCCTAAAATGTGCAAGGCAATAATAGTAGTCCTAGTCCATGATTTCGAGATAGAAAGATATGTAAATAGGGAGAGGGAAGAGAGAGGGAAAGACACAAAGAGACAGAGAGGAAATTATTCATTTACTCCCACCAACAACCAGTTTCTATTCCAGCTAAGACTTGAACACTGACAGCTGGTCTGGTTGGTCTGCCTGTTTTTCGTTTTTAAAATCCTGTCAAGTCAGTTTCAGTCCCTGGTCACTGGTGGTGGTGATAGAGTGGTGGTGGTGGACTGGACTACTGGTATATGAATAAATTATTCCTTCCTTTAACAAATTGCGGTGTAAATGCAATACATAATTTTTTTAACTTGGAAAGGCCTAGTAATCTGTCATTTTAAATAAACTAAACCACAATGATAGGAAACCGTAATTGTAATAATCCACATCTCTGAACTGAACAAAAACCTGCAATGCAATGCAAACCAGGCAGGCAGCTGCAGCAGCAGCACTGCCACACAACCCACAACAACAACACAGACAGCACAAAGCAGCAATTGCTTCTTCTGCTTTGCCTTGCTTAAACCGAGGAAGCAACAACAACACATTATCTCATAGGAAAGAAGAAGAAGAAACAAACACCAACACCACTCACTCTGCCGTTCTTTTTCTTTTCCTTCTGATCTACATGTAATAAGACGAAGCGAGTCTTCAAGTAAAAGCTTCTCTTCTTGCTCAACAATCTTTCTCTCCTATCTTTCTAATAGCAGTCCAGTATAATTGTTGTTGCCTCAGTCCAGGCAGGATTAGTTTGCTTTTATTTTCAACGAGTCCTTAAGCAAATAACCACCAGCATAATATTTCCATCGTCATAATCGTCCAAATAAAACAACTGTCAACAACAACAATAATTTTACTGTGAGTGTGCAAACAAACAACTAATGTCAAGTGAAATAAAATCGATTTTTAAAAATCTTCATCCCCACGAAACGTCCCTAAATATGACTTTTTAACTCTTTTTAAATATGCTTTTTTTGTTCAATTCATCATTTCCCTGTCCCTTGACACTCATTTTTATTCCCAGTAACCACTAAAAACCAAAATGAAAACAAGAAAGAAGGGATATTGACTAAATTGACTTTTATTTCTTTGTCTAATAATTAGAATTTTCTATTCTTATTGCAAATTGCTTTAACTATCAAATAAGTTGTCGTAAATGATTTAAAAGTGAGAAACAAAGCTTTATTCTGAAAGTATTTGAGTGAAAAGAAGGAACATCATTTTCATCATCATCATCATCTGCATGAACACGATGAAAATTGTCCCCCTCCTTCTTCCTTATTTCTAATAACAACTTCCCATGCCTTCATGTAACTAGTGGTCCCCTCTTCCAGCACCCTTTCCCTTCCATGTGAGGAGGAGGAGGGAAGCCCTTAGAAACAGCCAATCTCTTCTACATCACCTCTTCTTCTTTACTTAAATCATCAGTTTATTATTTCTTGGATGTGTTGTTGTAGCAACTATCTATCTAATCTATCTATCTGTCTGTCTGTCTGTCCGTCTTCCAATAAATTGTCCTCGTTCTCTCTCTAGCTTATGACAATCGCAATATTCACCGTGTACGGAATCTTTCCATAAAGAGCTTCTTATTTTTGCTAATCTGGTCAAGTCGTCGTGTTTTGGTCGCGCTAGGATGGATGAGGATGGACACTATTCACTTATTAAAATCAAATTAAATACCGTGTAATTTATTCGTACTAACAAATGAACCTTTAATTCGCTGAAAGTTCTAAAGGTTTATTAATGTGACTTGGTTATCATTTCAAACTAATTTTACTTATAAAAATCGACTTTTAAGGGAAGTAATTCAAATTAGTGTTTTTTTTTTTGTTTTTTGGTTTTTTATCGTTTGAATTATTTCTCCTAAAAAACAATGCATTCACCTTAAAAATGGCCTTGTGCCAAACTTGGTTGGAGCTGCAGCTGCTGCTCTGCTCTCACCAAGTATATATATATATATATATATATATATATATATATATTATTTCTCTTGAAAAATCACACAAAAAAAATTAATTTATGATAAAAATTTTGATTTATTAAAAACAATATTTGAAAAAAAAAATAATTAAAACATTTTCTACAAAAAAAAAGGAAAGAAAAAAAAAGTCCAAGAAAAATCAGTTATCATTTCTAGTTGTATTTCGATTTTCTTTTTCTTTCGTGTTTTGAGTACGACGACGACGACGGCGTTTCATTTCTATGACTAGAATTGTCAATTATTTGCAACTAGCAACCTTTAGAAGTGATAAAAGTAAAATTGGTGATGAAGTCATCGAAGCCTGGGAAAGCAATTAGAAAATGAAGTGCACAAATAAAGAAAGCAACAATATTTTCTACAGACACCAAAGTCAATTTTGCATATCGAATGGTTTTCCCAAATATTTTGAATAGGTTCTTTTTTTTCTTTAATAGGTATTAGTTCCGATATTGGTCTCACATACTGTTACTGTTTTGATTAAATACCACTGCCACCGAAAGTCGTCATATTTTGTTAATGTGCATTCTTTTATTTCATTTTATCTATCAATACGTTGTTTATAAATAACACATTTTATAATGATAATAATGTTTATATTAATCTACTTGTCAGACCAGTGTCACAACTAACAATCATCATCACAAACAGTAGTTCGAAAGGAACAAATTATCCCCCCTTTAAATTCTCTCTTAATCAGTTAAAAATCATTAAAACCATTTTCTATTTTTAAACGGCTGTTTACGGTTTCAAGTTGTCTTTTTATTTAATGATTTTTAAAAAGCCATGTTCTTAAGAGGATTTTGTAAGTTTTTGAATATTAAAAAAACTTTAAATTTCAATTTACATTACCTCACTTTATTATTCACTTTCCCTCTACAAAAATAATTTTAATTTTGTCTTTTTTTATCGAGTGTTTCAAACATTTTCAATTACCGTGGAATTTCCACCGGTTCTGTTAGTAATAATAATAATATAATAATAATAATAACCGGTTGTTGCTTGGCTGGTTTATCTCATCCATCCTGCTCTTTCCCCGTCTCTTTTTACACACACATTGTGAATGATGCTTTCAACCCAAAACCATGCCCCCTCCTCCTCGGCTGGCTTGATGGTGAAAGGGAAGGACTGACCGTCAGTCAGTTGGTAGGGTCATATATTGTCTGAAGAACGCTGAAGAGTTTAATGATTAAAAACCTGTTATAGGTTTACGACCTTTATGTGTGTGTGTATGTGTGTGTGTGTGTGTGTGTGTGTGCGAGAGACATGGAGAGAGAGGGGGGAGAGAGAGATATAAGGCAGGGATTCTTCTTCAAAATCTCCATTTATTTCAATTGATCAAACCGAAGACAACACGTGTGTGGGGGGAGCGGAGTCAAGAATCATTATTGTTGATATTTTTGAAGATTTCCATTTGTTTATGTTAAAATCAATTGACCTTAATTTTGTTTCCTAAATTCTAAAGAAACACCTAAAGTCTGATAGGTAGGTGGGTGGCTAGATATGGTCGGGGGAAGCGAGAAGAGAGGAGGCGGTTGAATGTTGCTGGTGGTGGTGGGTGTCATTTAAACTTCAAATTTTATCTAACAGAACCAGCAACACAACATTCAGTGACAAAACGCACACATCGTGATGTCGGTCGGTCGGTGTAGATCGTGTGATGATGATGATGATGATGATGATATGGGGACAAAATCTATAAATCGAAAAGGACAGAGATCGCGTTTGATTTCAATTGAATTGATGAAATTGTCCCAACAGAATGCTTCTTGTTTAAAAAGCAAAAAAAGCATAAAGAAAGGATGCTGTTGAACGGTTATTAAGTTTAGTTTGATAGACAGACAGACGTTGACTGTGTGTGTGTGTTGTGTGTATGAACAAGTTTGTGACTTATGTGTGCAAATTGCAGCTGCCTGCAGCAGAAATAGAGCACTTTAGGGTCCGATATCCCAAAGAAGATTGTAGAGAAAGTGAGAAAAAAGAGTTTCTTGCAACTCTGAGACAAGAAAAATCTTTTATCAACAAATAAATCAGCAGTTAACAAAGAATATGAGGACTTTGATAACCATGAGGAATAATCAATTAAATTCAATGAAATAAACGGTACGTAGCCAACAACAACCCAACCAACCCGAACCGGTGTAGGTGTATATTTGAAAGGAAAACAGCGTAAAGGGTACTTTTTTACCTGAAAATATAATTAAAAAAATTAAGATAAAAAAAAAGTTTATTGTAAAACTCTAGAAAGCAAATTTGTTGCATAGTGTTTATTCTGACTGACCGAGGTGACTGATGGTGATATGAGATGAAGATGAACGTTTGTTGGGTTTGCGTTTTGCAGTGAGTGCACACACAATTGTAGTGGTGGTGTGAGCTGGTAGTGGGTGGGTGCTGTTGTCTGTGTAACTAACTGGGTTGACTGTATATCGAGACAGGCAGAGAGTACAGACACCCAACCAAACCAGACCATAACTAAAAATGGTATTTAAAATGATCGTAACCGAACACCGAGGAGGAGGAGTTTAATTTTCGTTTTTTAAAAGGCTTTTCGGGTGTAAAGTGTTAAATACGAAGATAACATTTGAATTTGCCGGAATTTTTACGTTTTGATATTAAGAAAATAATTCCAAGAAACCGGCTTAAAATGCGGCACAACAACATTAAACGGCGCGGCGAAATATCATCTTTGTATTTTTTGCACAATTGGAAACTTAAGAATAATAATAAAAATGAGAGTGCTCAAAATGTTCGGTTTTGTAAATATTTACCCTAAAAATAATTAACATTTGTATGTGATTATTATTGTTGTGTAAGTAGTGGTGGTTGGTACTGGTGGATAAAGTGGATGCAGTATTGTGCACTTGTGTGTGCAGCAGTGGCAGTGCTGGCTGGTGCTGGTGCAGTGTGCACAAGTGGGTGCACTCACTACTGGTGTGTGTGTGTGTGTGTGTGTGTGGTTGGTGTGTGCACAGTCAGTGAGTATGCACTCACTTGTGATGGTGATTGGTGTGTGGCTGTACGCATAAGTATGTGCATATAGAGCAGAGCAGAGAGCTCTCACTCACTCACTCACCACCACCCACACACCACACCATCAACCACCCAGTGAGTCTCCCGTGCACGCGCGCGTGTGGGTGAATCTTTTTCTCACTCATAAAATCAAACCTTAATTGGACTGGAACTATTAAAAGTTTACTCTACACATTAATGGCTGGGGGTGAGGAGACGATTTTCATTTTATTTTTTGGTAAACAATAAACAAACTCGTTAATCATTGTTTGAAATTTTTAGGTTATTTATTATTTAAGAATAAAATAATAAGCTCAAAATTAAACCCTAGTGATGGCACTCACTAGTAGTAGTAGTTTTTACTACTAGTTTTAAAGACTAGTTTCTTTAGTAGTACTGATAAAAACAAACATATCATGTCTTATTTATTGAACGTTTACAGCAGACAACAAACTATTTTAATAATTTAGAAACAACAACAATAACAACAAGCCAAGCTAAACAAGAATTATTCCAACCCAGTCCCAACCATTCATTAAACTGGAATCATCATTTAATTATTGTTGTAAATCTATTTATTGTTCTGTCCATCCCCCACTCCTTCCTTGACTTAAATACACTTTCCTTTCATCCTTTATCTAATAAATCGCTTGAGGATAATTGTTTATATTTACTTGGTCTAGCGAAAAAGAAGCACTAACCCAAGTCAGACACAAGGACATTTTTACGGGTTAATTATATCCATATGGGCTTAAAGGATAATTGTTAATTATATTATTTGTATCTTAATTATTTATCATTATTGTTTATTATTATTTTTTTTATTCTGTTTGTCATCATCATCATCATTATCAACAACAGCAAGAAAATGCAAGCAACATCATAAAAACGGAGACTTTTTGACCACTAAAAAAGGTTAAAATTGACACATACAAGTTTGTTTCATGTTGACTTTGAAATATTTGATATATTAAAAAAAAAAGCAAAGAGCTTTTTTTCCCTTACCTCTCATTGTTGAATTAATTTAAACGTTTGTTTTACGTTTTTCTTTTAGTGTTTAAGATAAGTTTATTTAAAAACAGTTTTTTTTAATCCAATGACAAGAACAGTCTAGTAGCGTGTTGTTTTGGTCCGATTTAGTGTGTATTATGTTTTCCCGTCGTCGTCCGTGTGGAATAAAGAAGGGGAGAGGCAGGCCATTATTTTGGTGTTTTTGTTAGGGCTAGATTTGATTATTCTTGGGACTTCTTCGTCGATTCATCCTGATTATCATTCTGGCTATTTTATCATTAAAATTGGTCATGAGTGTGTCCACAAGCAGAAATTATTGGCTTGTGACTGATTGGACTGAGTCTAAGAGAAGAAGACGGGAGAGGAGAAAAAAAAAAGAATGCTTCTTGCTTCTTCTTGGCATCATCGGGGGAGTGAGGGGGCTCGAGGAGAGATTATGGCCCTTCTTGGCTCACCAAACACAACTCTAACGCTAGTAAAGAAAGTTGGGGTTTTTTTTGTGATGATTGTTGTTGTTAAACAGGAAGACCTGTTCCTCATCCGTTTGAGTTTAGATTAGTCTTCCCGTTATTCTAGAGTTTTCGCCACCTCAGATTAAATCGAGACTCTCTCGTTGTTAAACGCTAGAAAATGAGACTTGCCTTCTTTAAGTTTGTTTTTTGTGTTGTTTTCCCTAAACAACAACAAAAAAGCCCTTTAAAGAACTTACTTCGAAGAGAAGAGGAAAATCAGTCATTCAGTCAAATAGGGAGAAGAAGAGGGGAAAGGGGAAAAAAAGTAAATGATTTTAAATGAAGGGGAAATAAAGTCTAAACAAGGCCTACTAATATACATGGCCCTTCAACCTGCCTTTTTCACCGGTCTCGTAACAGGCCTATTGAAATTATTCATTCGTCTCTACAAAGTGAAAGTAAACGAAATGACCGAGGCGTAACTTGAGGAATTATGTTTTTTGAACGTCAATAAATAATTTAAAAATTTCCAGAGAATTTATTAGAACTTATTCTAATTTATAAATTTGTTTTCAACACAAAAATTCATGTTTACACTTGTTATGAATATTTCGAATGCAACAACACTAAAAGAAAATAATAGTAATAATAATAATAATAATAATAATACCATAAATAATTAGTGGTCAAGATTTGATTTTTCAAGCTCATAAACGTGTTTCTTAGAATTCCATATTTCCAAATTATTTATTTGCTAACACATTAATTGCATTTGTATTGGAATTTAAAATTATTTGTGATAATTTCGTTAAACAAAAAATAGTTAACAAATTTGTAACATTTGGCTGTTCCAGTGGATATTATACAAATTTTGAAAAACTTTTTACATTTTGTTTTTTTTTTTTTTCGGAAAATCTGATCTTATCGAAAAATGGATTAAATTTGTTAATCGAAATGATTGGTGTCGGTGATGGTGTCCTACGAAAATTTCAAATAAAAAGAAACGAATTGGAATTACAACCTGTAACCACAATTCATTGAGTAAAACCGTCACTTTTGCCGACTTAAACTAGTTTTAGAAAAAAAAAAACCCAAAAAAACGACGAATTGAAAAGGACGAACTAAAAGATTTTCTTTCAGCTGGATACCATATCAGATTTTTACGCATTTAACTGAAAATGCTGTGGAAGAAAACTCTTTGCAACGTGTTTATTTACACGAAAAAAAATATATTTGGAGAAATATTGCCAAAACTTCTTCTGCAGACACTCTAGGTGTGGATTCATTTTCTTTTTTTCATAAATAAATTGATGTGCAAGGACCTCCTCGAGAAAGTAAGTCATGGTATTTCTTAGTGTAGCCTCATCATCATCTTTGCCTACCCAAAACCTGGGAACACATTGAACATGATTCATTGATATTTTATTTTGCGATTTATCCAGGAATATGAAATGCAACTTCTTTCTTTTTTGGTGACAAAAAGACCTTATTCTTTTCTGATTCATGCATGGCCAAAATGTCTCTTAGTATGTCAGTCTCTTGAACTGGCTTGAGGTCTCGCTCCCAAAAGTTGATCGGATTTTTTTAACGTTGTGTAATGAAAAAGGCACACTTTGAAAAAGGACTTATATTTGCAATAAGAATTGTTGTAAATATATTTTAAAACAATAAACAAATTCATCAGAAAAAATACAATGGAATGCTTAAAGCATTAAAGGCAACTTCTTTTTACTTATGTTTTTGTATTGCTTAATATTTTTTAATAAAATTTATTTGTTTGCCTAAAATATTTTATTATATTTGTAAAAAATTATTTATAATAATTTTCTGGGGGAAAAATATACAGTTCTGATATTTTTCAGATGATATATACATAAATTGTAAATTACTTTCACTTTATAGACGAACGAATAATTTCAATAGGCCTGTTAAGATACCGGTGAAAAAGGCAGATTAAAGGGCCATGTATATTAGTAGGCAGTGCGTGGTCTAGAGTATTTCATATTTTGTAAAACAAAAGACTGGAGAAATAATGAACAAACAAAAGTGCTCAATAGTGTTGTTTGTTACATTGTAGTAGAATTTAGCTTAGAGCTATGATTTATTAATGAAAAAAGTTCTCAATCTGTGTTTCAGCCTTAAGATTATCAGGAAAACGACGTAAAATACAGACTGCAGCCGCAGAACCTTGAACCGACGTACTCCTGATGATGCAAAGGATGAAACCCGAGTAGAAAACTTCCTGAATATGTAAAGAAAGACAGAGAGGGTATAGGTGGGGTGCACGGGTGCACTGCACAGCACAGTGCAGTAGGCAAAAGTGACCTGACGAGAGAGAGAGAGAGAGAGAGAGAGAGAGAGAGAGAGAGAGAGAGAGAGAGAGTAGAGAGCGTTGCGTTGTGCTGTCAGAAAAGAAAAGAAACCGAAGAAGAAATGAGAGAGAGAGAGAGAGACGCAAACATCAAGGAAAGCGAAATAAATAAAAGAGAACAATTTGATTTCTTTCGAAGATGGATTGTAAGGAAAGCCAGGAAAGAAAAAATAAGATAGAAATAATAATTATAAGGAAAAAAAAGTGGGGGATGGGTGAGGTCGATTTCCGTTTAAAAAAAACGGAAATCCTAAAATTCTAAAAAAATGTCTTTCTTTTTAAGACAATAATGGTGTGGTTGGTGGTGGGTGCTCTGTGACTGTTGCTATATTGCTGGCTGATTGACTGGTGGTGATAAATATATAGCGCTTAAAATAAAAATAAAAAAACATTTTCGAAAGCTTTCTTAGAATTTATGAATAAATTGTTAAAAACAACAACAATCAATTATTGCGATTTGTGATTGAAACAATTTTCCTGACAAAAGACAAATGATTGTACGATTGGAGGTGGAAGAAGTCTGTTCATTATCTTTTACTTCGTGTGAACGAACTAGGCGACGCGACTCGAACATTAAAAAGAATAAAAAGAATTGTCTAGAATTCCTCCAAAAACACTTTATTTTGTTTTCTCTTAAAGGGTCAATAATACAGTT
>JAUZSX010142493.1:0-17277 GCA_034780655.1 Idiosepius hallami
ACCGAATATATAAAGCCCGGGTAAGAGCACGTAAAAAATGGCCTTGTGCCAAACTTGGGGGTGCTCACCAAGTAAATCTCATAATGGAAGATAGAAATTTTTCGACGTGCAAAAAGACAGATAAAAGCCGTAAACTTACAAAAACAAAAAGAAAAAAAAAAAATTGATTTGTTTTTTCGAATTCTCATGACATGATAATCGAATTTAGGAATCAAGTTGAATTTTTGGAGAAAATTTCTAACCTTTCGATTGAATGAAGCAGGGGGGGGGCATGACCCAGATGCTGCATTCCCTTTTGGATTCAATGCAAGTGGATTGGGGGGGGCGTTTTTTGTTTGTTTGTTTTTTTGAATGGCTTTTTTTTTTCTATTTTTTTTATTTTATTTTCTCTCTTTTTTTTTTGTTAAGGTGAAAGGGAGGGTATGAATATCAAGTGCATTGGTACTTTTATGTTGTGATCGAAAATGTTTCCCTTGGTTAATAAAATCTAAGTCTTTTTGGGGTTTTGGTTTTTTTTTTGGTTTTCTTTTTATAAAAAATTCAACAATTTCTTGCCTTTTGGAAAAGATGGATCTGCTGATAGAAATATCTTTTTTTTTTTTTTTAAAGAATTTTGGGGTTTTTTTTGCTCCTTTTTCTTTTTCTTATTCTTGTTTTCTTTTTTCTTTTTTTCTTCTTCCTTTCTTTTTCTTTTCTTCCTTTCTTTTTCTTTTCTTCTTCCTATCTTCTTTTTTCTTCTTCCTTTTCTTCTTTTTTTCTTCTTCCTTTCTTTTTCTTTTCTTCTTCCTTTCTTTTTATTTTCTTCTTCCTATCTTCTTTTTCTTTTTTTCTTCCTATCTTCTTTTTTTTTTCTTCCTCTTTTTTTCTTATTTTCTGCTTTTTTCTCTTCTTCCTTCTCTTCCTTTCTTTTTCTTCTTCTTCCTTTTCACTTCTTTTTCTCTTCTTCTAGTCTTCTTCTTCCTTTTCTCTTCTTCTAGTCTTCTTCTTCCTTTTCTTCTTTTCCACTTCTTCCTTTGTTTTTCATTCTTTCCTACTTCCTTTTGTTTCTTTTTCTTCCTTTTTTTTAATTCTTTCTTCTTCCTTTTTTTCTTCTTCCTTTAAAGCCACTTCTTTCTCTCTTTTTCTTTATCTTTATTCTTTTCTTACTTTTTCTTCTTCTTCTTCGGGCAAGTAATGATCTAGATTCTTAATTTAATAATAAAGTCACAATCTGAAATTGATCTGATAATAGATAAGAAAATATTACATTGAAAGGGAAAGTGAAAGTACAGTGTTACATTGAAAGGGAAAATAAAAGTAAAAGTAAAGTGTTACATTAAAAGGGAATGTAAAGAGAAATGATAATAAAAAAAAGAATTTCCTATTATTTCCAATTGTCAGCAGTGCCTCGAAACATTCACTGACACAAATAATTTCCCAATAAAACCATTCTCCATTTAAGGGTAGAGAGAGGTACATTGTTAAAATAATGGAAATTCTTAACACATGGAAACTGAAGATTTTATCAGAACCGAGAAAAAAAAATTAGATTTAAACTGTCTTAATAAATCTTTCGTAAGTTTATTTGTTAACTAGAACCAATAAAAAAAAAACAAAAAAAAAAACAAAATTCAAACTGTTATAATAAATCTTTTGTAAGTTTATTTTTTAAATAGAGAAAATCAAGGACCCAAATAGAAAAATGGTTGTCTTTTTTCTTTAATTGTGCTGCTATCTATATCTACTTGGTCAACCATCAACTCTCTCTCTCCAGCCATGAGTGAAATAAAAAAAAGATTCAGGTCTTTGAACAATTCCCCTAAATTGTTAAGAAAGATAGTTCAAGCATTAAATGACTATTGTGTAAAAAAAATGGAAGAATTTTAACTAATATTGATCACTACTACAACGACATACATATGCTTAAACTAATGTTTTGAGTTACAAAATTTACAAAAAGTTTTGAAAATAAAGAACAAATTAAGCCTTGGGGCTCTTTTGACCAACATCTCATCAGGAGAAAAACTGTTGGTATGTATCAAAAACTGTAATGGCGTTTTACTTAATTTTACATTGTTCAACTGCCTTCAATTTCAATTCATTTGACTCATTAATTTCTATTTAAATAGATGGGTATTTGCAACAATTATACACTTCTTATTTGCTCTTTGAGGCGGAACATTGGTAAAAGCTCACACTATGGAATCGTATCATGTGAGTTCAAATTCCAGTTAAAACCATTGCACCTACCTGTACCCACCTCGAGCAGATGGGCTTGTTAACTCGGTAAAGTAGCTCATCTAGATAAAGGGCAACACTGATTTTAAAAAAACTCACAAAAAGTCCTTCAGATTGAAGGTTGAGCATAGGGCTAGCAACTCTTTCTTGTAAAACAAGTATGCAACGGAAACAGCAAAATAAATAACAAATTTGCAGCCCAATGCACCACTGGGTGTAATGGTTGATGGAATTTATTCTTTGAGGTGTATTTTAGCCTTGCTGGCCTTTTCCTTTTCTTTTCTCTTTTTGCCATTAAAGTTTTTGTTCTTTATTTTTAAAACATGCACATACATGAGAAAATTAGTTCTGGCATTTAATGACTATAAAAAAACTATGTTGTAAAGACATTAAAGAATTTTAACTAATATGGATTAGAATCAATCTTTATAACAGAGACATGCACATAGATGAATTCTGTTTAATTTCATAAAACAACATAAACAAGAATGATTTCTTGCTCTGAGCAAAAATCCTCTGAGGACGATTTTAAAGACGTTTATGTGTCACACTTAGGAATTCAATTAAAACACCAGACATTGTTGATGATCTTTTTAATTAAAGGAAATGCGACAAATAGCCACCAGGAATTTCCCTTCCTCTGATTGATAAAAGATAAACAGAAAGTTTTCTTATCCTCATCCTCTTCATTAAAGCACGGAATGAAAGAAAGTTATAGATTTTTTTTACCTTCACTTTAAAGATTATAACAGGGTGTCCAAAAAGTCACTGAAGAATTGATGAGTTGCCCTCAGATTTTCAGAGCCCCAAAATCTGTAATATTGTTTGTTAATCCTTTGAATCCCGATTCATCAAAATCACTGAGTAGTCACTCAGAGTCGTATTAAAGCCAAAATATTGGTGTGTCTTTTTAAGCCTTTTGTTGTCAGGGCCGATATATCGGCCTCTTAAGGTCCAAAGAGTTAAACGAATCTATTCAAATGAAAATGGGCTTCATCTGACAAAATCAACTTTTGCAAAAAATTAGGGTCATTTCAAACAAGTTCTTGCATTTGAACTTCATATTGAACCTGTGAGAATCTTTTAGCCTTCAAGTGACTATCTTGTATAAAGAAAGTTTTATGTATGTCACAATCTTCGTAGAGGGTGTCCAAAAAGTCATTGAAGAATTGATGAATTGCCCTTGGATTTTCAGTAAAAGAAAGAGACAGACAGACAGATCGATTGATAGATGTATATTTCAACATATAAATGTAACAATGATTACATTGGTAATTTTTTGCTCTACAAAAGGTCGGTGAAGCCAAGGACTCTTGCAGCCCCATTTAATTGTGGGGTCTGCGGTAGCCTTAAGAACAGCCCTGCTTATAAGGTATAGCTATTTTTCAGTATCAGATCAGATAGTCAGTGTGCTTGTGGTGCTTGAGATGCAAATTTGTTTTTTTTGCTGTTTCCGTAGCATACTTGTTTTACAAGAAAGAATCACTAGCCCTATGCTCAATCCTCAGCCTGGAGAACCTTTTGTGGGGTTTTGAAATCATTATTGCCCTTCACCTAGATGAGATACTCTTCTGAGTTAACAAGCCCCATATGCCAAGGCAGCTACAGGTAAGTGCAACTGGGATTTGAACTCTCGTAATATGATCGATAGTCCAAGCTTTTACCAATGCTTCGCCGCGTTTCCTAGAAAAATAGGCTCTCCTAATTATCTTAGTGGCAAGTCCCCGGCATCAGGCAAAGCCGGGCAATACTTCGAGTGTATATATATAATATTCATAAATACTTGCATGTATCATATTTACTTGGTAGAGCACCTAACCAAGTTAGGCACAAGGCGATTTTTACGTGCTTTATATACCTGGACTTTTTTAATTCAGTGTTACCCTTCAACTAGATGAATTGCTCTCCGAAGTTAACAAGTCCCATCTGCCCGAGGCAGCTAAAGTGAATGAAATGGTTTTGACTGGGGTTTGAACTCACGTAATATGATTCCAGAGCCTGAGCTTTTACCAATGCTCAACTGCATGTATGTATACACTGATATATAGATAGGTATATAGGTTATTTTTCTTTAGAAAATAGCTGAACAATGTCGGCAAGGCCTGCTTTTGAGACAATAATGATAAATATCAAGTCTGTGTTTTGTTGTTGCAAGTAAAATGTCATCCGATGGCTTTGAGGCAAAATGGAATGTTGGAGTTGAAAGATAAAAAGACTTTTAAGCATTTCATTCCTGGCAGAAATAAAAATGGTAAAATCAGCAAGAATCATAAATGATCATCAAAAGAACAGAGAAAGTAAATCGGATTTTTGGATCTACAGACATTTTCATTTTTCTTATTTTAAGAAAATTATCTCCAAACTATTTTCATCTTTGAAGATTGAACGAAAATTAAGCATCGATTTATGATTCTCTTCGTGGAAATTGCTGGCTTGCTGGGTTTGAGAACATATCAATCCTTTCGATTCACAAGAACAATAATGTTTGGCAAGCATCTTCTGTTATTAATGTAGGAGAGGAACGAATTTTCAGGTTGTTTAAAAAATAGAATGGAAATTTTTAATGTAGTGCCACAAACAAAACTCATGGAATTCATACCTTTTCAAAGGTGTGTGTGTGAGTGTGTGTGACAGCATACTGACCTCTGAAAGTTTAGCTGGCTTAACCACTGAACACACATGATTCAGTGTTGAATTTCCTAGGAATATGAACTTCAGAAGCAGTCGCCAGCCACATGTATAGATGCTTGTCTAACAGGAAGACTAAGAGTGCATCCACCCAGTGATTTAACTGCGCCCTCAGACACTAACCTGGGTATTTCCGGCCCCAACACAAGATACAGTACCTGGTATACTTAAATGGTCACCTATTCAAGGTGAATGCAATTGAGCAACTGGAATTCGAACTTACACACTAGAATTTAAAAGTAGAAGCACTGAACACATCACATCTCAGGGACTTCAGGAATTTAAAATTGCAGAAACAAAAACAATATCAGATTCCAGTAAAACATTAATAATATTAAGATTGAAAGTGGGCCATTTTATTGTATTCTCTTAGACAATTTTTTCTTAGAAATAAAATTATATAGTGAATGTTAAAGCCCTGAAACTTAACCAGAGGGAAATTCAACTCTTAAGAAGAGCTGGGAGATAAGGTACACTGATAAGATAAAGATTCAGAAGCAGTCTCGAAGGCTGAAAAATACTTATTGCTTTTATTTCCTAATCTATATCAAATTATTATTTATCTCTTATAGTTTATATTGGTTTAGACACAGGACTCAGACTTTGGAATCATAAACATTGTTTTAATTAGAAAACCTTCAGATGAATTTCTTTGATAAACAAGAGCAATATATCACTCCCTCAAGCTATGGGTCAAACAGTAATAAATACTATTGTTCCTTTAACAATTTGTTTATGTTTTACAATCTTTTTGGGTTATATAATGCTGAGAACATTATTATTTGATAAACAATCTTTTGTCCACACAGAGTTTTCTGGAGAACGCAATGTGCACTATTTAACCGATACCTGATTGGAAAGTGGTGATTTCCTTAGGGTAGTAGTTTAAAAGTGAATGCACACAGAAAGACAGGCATTCGAACTCATGTATTACAATTCCAAAGTTCGGCTGGTTATCTACTGTTCCAAGTCAACCTCTCTTCAGTTTATGGAAATAAGATTTAGGGTCATCTGAAGCATGTTCTTTTCATTGGAAGCCAATTTCAGTCAATTCATAGACTGCTCTCTATGTTTTTACATCAGGTTTCAGTCTCAGAACCTCAGGTTCAGAAATAAAAAAAATCAACATCAAAATCAGCAGCGCTGTGTTTAGGGCTCCCGCAGACCCTGCAATTGTGAGGGGGCCACAAGCTCTCAAGGGGCCATTTTGCAGATCTTTTGTAATGCAAAAAATTATCAAAAATAATTAATTTCAGGGATTAATTAGAAAATCATTATCACACATATATCAATCCATCTGACATTATTTGTCTCTCTGAGTCTGTCTCTATATATGTATACCTATGTATATATAGTCTTAGATCAAAGCCTCCAGTTTGTTAAGGGGTTGCAAGTTGCCTTTTTTAGGGTAAAGGGGCCGCAAGGCACATTCTATGTCGCGGCCTTTATGTCGCTAAGCACAGCATTGATAATCAGTTATAAAAATCTTAACAATTAGCTGATTACTACCCTCTGTAAGAAGATAGGTTTCATCCATCAAGTTATTGGAATCAGTGTTATCCTTAAACCAAGATGACTTTCCTGAGTTAATGAGCCTCATCTGCAAGTGTTCTTGCTGTACCATGCCTGCGCTAAAAAAAATGTAAATGTCTTATCGTCAATGGAGGACATTTCCAGCATTAAGCTGTTTTATTGTAAATAGATGAAACCTTTTTATTGGTGAACATTAACCATTACAAAAGTAGGAATCATTATTATTCTAATTGTAAAGCTAAAGAGCCCTATCTGCCCTAACCATTACAAAAGTAGGAATCATTGTCAATTTAATTGTAAAGCTAAAGAGCACCATCTGCCCTAACCATTACAAAAGTAGGAATCATTGTCCTTTTAATTGTAAAGCTAAAGCGCCCCATCTGCCCTAACCATTACAAAAGTAGGAATCATTATCATTTTAATAGTAATTCCTTTGACTGAACGAGTAAAGTTAAATCTTCTGATGAACCAACACTGCTGTCAACAAATCATTAGAAATGTCCTCAGCAATAATATTACAGGCAAACATCGATAATACAGACTATTTGTGGCAGCAATCGATTTGGCCATTCAAATTTACATGATAATCAACATTTGAGAATTTAAAGTTGAATGAATCTTTACATGACCCACTTTCGTCTTCTCTCATTGATTTGCCTGATTCAAATCTCCCATGATAATCAGTTAACATTGTTGCAAGATCATTAGAGAATACAAAACTGGAAAAAAAAGGAGAGGAAAACCAAGGAAAGAAATGATAAGAATTCAAGAGATTCCTTAACAGACGAGACATTATCAAACTGGTCTGTTTTTTTTTTATTGCAGTGAATTTCCTATTTCTAACGATGTTCTATGAACAAAGTTGTTCTAGAATTTAGGTTAAATAACTTCAAAGCAGGATATTTTTTTTTTAATTTTGAAATAAAATTTCTGATTTTTAACAATACTTGATTCACTCTATTTGAGGGGCACAAAATATTGTTGTGTGTTTCGATTTCATTTTTAATGATTTAATAAGTTTAGGTTAGATGGTATGAAATGAAGAATTTAGAATAAAAATGTGTAAAAATTATAAGTCTATAAAAATTAGAATAGGACATTTCCTTAATAACGACCTAAAAGTTAAGGATCACACGGTATGAAATTAAGAATTTAAAACTAAAATATGTGAAAGTTATAAGACTATACATGTAATTATTAGAAAGAAACACTTCATCCTAAATTACCTAATATTAAAATGTGATTTATAGAATTTCATTCTTAATGACCTTTTAAAGTAAGATTAGAGGGTATGAAATAAAGAATTTAAAATAAAAAAATTAAAAAAGTTATAAGTCTATGGGAATAATAGAATTGGTATTTCCTTTTAAATGACCTAATGATGTCCAAAATACAATAACCATGGTGCAAATATTACAAATGTAGAAATCAAGTGTTTTGTGTTAGGATTTGCTTTTTGGTGTCTTTTAGAAATCAAACTTTTTTTTTTTTATAAATGTTGTGAAAGCCAAGAATTGAGTAAAGATTAATGAAATTTTTATAAATGCCACCAGTAATTTGCCTCTCAAAGACAGAGCAGTCAGATAATTAAAAAGAACAACTGACCAAGAAAAAGAAGAAACTAAAGAGCAAAGAGTTGTTGAATTTGTGACTAAAGTTGAGACCATCAAAAGTGTTTTTTTTTTTTCCTGTTCTTTTTTTTTTTTTTTTTATCAAATCAACAGCAGACTCAAAGTCTATGGAAATTAGAAATTACCATGTTAAAAAAAAAGGCATGGTTTTCAGCATTAGCCAGGTGTCAAATATATTGAACTTTCCTTTTTTTAAAGATTTTTCATTTGTTTTGCCACTCTGAACACCAATGTCATTCATTTAAGCATTGAATAATAATTAAAACAAAGACAAAAAAAAAAAAACAAACAGAAAATTTAAGAATGCTTGCAGATTTTGATTTGAGTAAAAAACAAAAAAAAGAAAAAGAATATGTATTTAACAAAAGACTAAAAAAAAAAACTCATCATGACGGAACAGAAGTTGATGGGCTTAAAAAAATAATGATTGTATTTTTGTTTTTTGTTATTTTTGTTTTGTTTTTTTGTGGTAGTGGGTGGGTGAGTCATTCCTCACCTGTTTTTAATTATTGGAATCTTGTTCAAAAGAGATGATCAGCAAAAATATCTGTTTGTAATCTGCGTAATTTGTCAGCCTTATCATTTTTTTCTCTTTATTTTTTTCGTTCTATTTTTTTTTTAACGAAAATGAGAATGATATGAGAAAAAAGACAATGAGAGTAATTAATTTAGACATATTAGAAGGATTAAATGGTGGAATCAGGAGGAAGAGATGGGGTAGGAGGGAGAAAAGGGATAAAGTTGAAAGGGAAGAGGATGTTTGTTGTTGGTGATGAGCAGGAAGACCCTTGCTCATCCTGTCTCGCTTGGATCAGTCCTCCTGTTGTTATAGAGTTTTAGGTAGACCTCTCCTCATCCATTTGGGCCGGGATCAGTCTTCCTGTTGATATAAAAGTTTTTGCAAACTCACTATTCTGAGACTCCCAGTCCTCACCCTAGAGGGTAACTCGATTCAAGGTCATTTAAAGCCGTTAGTCGGTGGTTGTGAGGGAAAGCATTTGGGAGAGGCAAGGTCTTTCGGTTCAAGTGCTTTATGTATTCGACAGATCACACCATGAGTGCCGGCCAGGCCGGGTACAGTACCATATATTCAAGTGGTCACCCAAATTAGTACTAAACAGGCTTTATGTTGCTTAACTATGATTATCTATCAGGAACCAGTGTCTTAAATATGACTTGTAGGGTGTAAGAGTTGGATATAATAAGGTGAAAACCTGAGGAGAAGTAGCACCATACAATCTTTGATTGCAGTGTCAGATGAAGCATCACGAAGCAACTTTTACGCGCTCATTTCATCCCTGGGCTTTTGTAATCAATGTTGCTCTCCACCTAGATAAGTTATTTTTCTGAGTTAACAAAATCCATCAGCCAAAAACAGCTTAATAAATGCACTATTTTTCATTGTAATTTAAAGTTGTATAATACGATTCCAGAGTTCAAGATTTTACAACTGTTTCCCCCTGACTGCCAAACGAGAAGACTTGTTGTCACTTTGACTTCAGGAAAAACTGCCAGCCAGTAATGGCATGCAGCCGCTGAATGTGACTTGAGTGAGATCTCATGATAATGGTGATTATGATAATAATAATAAGGAGGAGGGGAAGAAGAAAAAGAAGAAGGAGAAGAAGAAAAAAGAGAAGAAGGAGAAGGAGAAGAAGAAAAAGAAGAAGGGAATAAAGGAGGGGAATAAAGGCTTGAATGAAATGAGATAAAAGATATAAACAATACTGTGCACAAAACAAGCAGATCCACAAGAAAAAAAACTAATCTATAAAAAAAAAAAGAGAAAAAAGAAAAGAAAAAGAGGATAATAAAATATTAAGATAGAAAATTTAGAAAACATAAAAAAGAGTCGAAAAAAATATCCTAAATAAATGAATCATTTAGAGAAAAAAAATCAAACAAAAAATACATTGATGGAGAAATAAAAAAATTTTTTTTTTTTTTTTTTTAGTCTTTGATGTCGAAAGATAAAAATCTCAAGTTTTTTTTTTTTGAAAAGTGTGATCAAGATCATTTTGTTCTGGTTTGTGAGTGGCCAGCCTGTAGTTGTTTTGGAACCAGGCTGAATTCTCAAATATTCTTCACAAGGTGGCATTACCATTTTGAAGAATGTGTGAAAATCATTTGGTTATTTTTCTTTTCTTTTCTTTTTTTCTTCTTTTTCAAACTTCTTCGAACAAAACATAGCTTGCAAATTATTCCAACAGGAATAACAAAAAAAAGCCCCAAAAAACAAAACAAAATTAACAAGCAAATAAATAAAAAGCATTCACAGTTCTAAATACGATGTATTATCATTATTATTATTATTACCGATATATTGAGTTACCACACTAGTCACTCAAAGCATTTTCATGCTTGTGACTGGTGGTTTTCACTGGAGCCAAGAGGCAACAAGTCTCATTGTGATGCCCCAGTAGAATCTGCTCTCATTCTAGTCAGTGACTCCTTGGTCTCATTCAATCAGGTTTATGGTATCAGTGTACTCACACGTAGATGAGTTACTCTTCCAAGTTAACAAGCCTCATCGCTGGAGGAAGCCAAAAGTGAATTTCAATAGTGATTATATATATATATATATATATATATATATATATGCTCAAGCATGAAACCATGTCAGGCACAAGGCCAGTTTACATACTCACTTGCAGCACTTGCATGTGGTATTGCTGGAGCAAACGTGACAACAAGTTTTTTCATGATTTTCCAGCGGTATCCACTCAATCAAAGTCAAAAGACTGTATGGTGCTACTTGTCCTTGGGCTTACACCCTTTAGCTCTCACAGCAGGGATCAATGGAAGTTAGATTCTGCCAAACCCTCATGGTGCCTGCCGAAGCAATAAGTCTCCTCTGGTACTTCAACATCTCTTGCAGTTGGTTTCCATGATCCATTACTTTCTGGATTATGACAGTAGTTTTCAGGAGTGCAGTTTTCCTTACATCTCTTGCAGTTGGCTAATACAAGCTTCTCTTATTGATCATTTTTTTTTATCCATTTTTTTCCATTTTGATGGGTTAAGTTTCCATGCTCCACAACTTTTTGGATTATGACATTAGTTTTCAGGAGTGCTGCTTTCCTTCAAAATCTCTTGCAGTTGGCGACTACAAGCTCTTCCCATCGATCATTTTTTTTTTTATCCATTTTCTTTCCATTTTGATGGGTTCAGTTTCCATGCTCCACAACTTTTTGGATTATGACATTAGTTTTCATGAGTGCTGCTTTCCTTCAAAATCTCTTGCAGTTAGCGACTACAAGCTCTTCCCATCGATCATTTTTTTTATCCATTCCCATTCTCTTTCCATTTTTTGGGGTTTAGTTTCCATGATCCATTACTTTTTGGATGAGGACGCCATTGTCGCATAGCAACATCGACACCTTTAAGTTTTCAGGAGTGCTATTTTCCTTGAATGCAAATTTCTTGTAGTCTCTTTACCAGATCTGTTTGGATGGTCCCTAGGTCTCCTCTCATAATCTTGTATGTCTGCAGTTTTCATTTTCCAGATCTTCCTTAGCTCCTTGGCAGTTCTTGGTATTAGCTAATATTATCTTATCATTATTATTTTAGGATCTCACACTAATTACCAGGCGCTTGCACACACAGCAATCAGTGGTTTTCACTGGAGTCAGAGGGACAACAAGTCTCCACTGAAATCTGGCAGGTTCTACACTATTCCAGTTAAAATTTAGAGCAACCTTAAACAGAAATACCAGTTTTTAGAGGGCTGTTATATTGCCTAAGGTAAAAAAGACACACCAATATTTTGATCTTAATATAGTTCTTTAATAGAACAGCTCTAAGTGACTACTTAGTAATATTGCTAAGTCAGGGTCCAAATGGAGAGATTGAAATATCGTTGTGTGTGTGTCTTCTTTTGTTTTAAGTTGCCGTGGCTGATATATCGGTTCTTTAGAGTTTAAAGGGTTAAATTGCCTCGGGAAGATGGGGCTCATTAACCCAGGAGAGTAACTCCTCTAGGTGCATGGCAACACTGATTACAAAAACCTAGAGATAAAATGGGCACATAAAACTGGCCTTTTACCTTACTTGGGTTTGTGCTCAACCAAGTAAATATAATATACATATATTATATATATCAGTGTGTTTGTGTGAATGTGTGTATCAAAAGTCACTAATTTCAAAAGTAATAGAAATAAAGATAAACTGCTTTAGGACACAAGAAATAAATGTATTTTAAATTAAGTTTACCAAAAAAATTAACAATATTTATTGATTGGTCTCCACTTGGCAACCATCAGTGGAATCTCTGTTGAGCTCGGGGCAAGAAGTTGTCTCTCAGAATACATTAGCCAGCATTTTAGATTTTTATTGCCGGAAATAATTCAGTAATTTTGTTGTATAGCCATCATCTTTTCTTATGTTGTTGTTGTCTTCTCCTTTTGGCTAGGGTTGTTTGATTCTTACAAGCTTTTATCTTTTCATTTCTTTTTTTTTTTTGTTTCTTTCTCTGCTGAATAATAAATTTTAATGACATGTTTTTTAAAGTTATCTAAATTTTATTTCATTCAAGTTGACATTTCCTTTAAATGAATTCCTGAATGAAATAGCTTGCTGCTGCTGCTGGTGCTACAAAGTTAAGGGGCCAACATATCTGCAAACGGAATCCATCGGAGGACTGAGAGTATTATGGGACCTTGGACAGAAAAAGCAATGAGGCCACCTTTCTCATTTCTTTACAGTTAAATTCTACACAGAGAGGCTTTGTAGCTGGTGATCTGTGTATATTAGCTAATTTAAGAGAAAATTTAGTTTTAAACGTTTATTCATCAACCTTTACACGCAGTGGTGCATTGGGCAGAAAATTTGTATTTGCTGTTTCTGTAGCATACGTGTTTTTATGAAAAAGAGTCGCTAGCCCTATGCTCAAGCCCCAAACTGGAGGAACATGTTTAGGCTTTTGAAATCAGTGTTGCTTTTCACCTAGATGAACTACTCTCTCGAGTTAATGAGCCCTATCTGCCCGAGCCATCTAAAGATAGATGCTGTGGTTTTGACTAGGATTTGAACTCATGTAATACGATTCCATAGTCCGAGCTTTTACCAATGCTCCACCTCGCCGCCCAAGTTTGATATATGTATGTGTTCAAATGCATCAAAACATTTGAAAAATTGAAACTCATGAAGAGGATCATGGATTCATAATGATTGTGACAAAGAGTAATGGCATTATTATTTTTATTTTTGAGAGGAGGTATAATAATAAAGACTTTTTTCCTCATCTTGGTGATTTGATGTTTTCATACACGTTTCAGCTGAGTGACCCTTCAGGTGTTTTAATTGCAATTCAACTCTAGATAGGGATGCGGAGTCTTGTTATCTAATCCCTAGTAATTACTGTCTTCTATAGTTGTTGTAAAATTGAACCTCCCCCCTAAAAAAAAACAAAAAAAAACGGAAAAACATTCAGTGTGGAGATAACTGAAAAGCGACATCTTTGTCGCGTAACAACATCAACATTCAAACATGAAACAAATTTTGGATTTATAACACCGACAATTCAAGCCTTAAATCAACATCCATGGGTTATTAACCGACAGATAATAGTGATAATGATAATCTCTGCAGTTCCAAGTAAGCATTGTCAGAAAATAGCAGTTTATATGCCTACCCAGGTTGGCCTAAGGGTAAACCTTAAATCAACATCCATGGGTTATTAACCGACAGATAATAGTGATAATGATAATCTCTGCGGTTCCAAGTAAGCATTGTCAGAAAATAGCAGTTTATATGCCTACCCAGGTTGGCCTAAGGGTTATCTGGTCACATTAAATGACGTTCGATAGACAACAACTATAGAAGACAGTAATGTATATATATATATATATATATATATATATATATATACACAGTAAAGCCAAAATATTCTTACACCCCATAGATGCACCCTTAGTCTTTGGTTAGACAGGTATCCCAACAAGTGACTGGGGGCTGCTTGTGAAAAATATCTCTTACTTACCATTCATATATTTGGTCATTGAGTTAACAACAATATCTGCTCCCAATTCAAGAGGTCTCTAAGAAAAAAAATGAAATTTGAGATGAATTAAATTATTTTACGAATTTCAAAAAGCAAACAGGCTTTAGATTAAAGGAATGATGGAATATTCTGAAAAACAATGTATTAGATTTTAAGTGAACTTAAAATCTAATACATTGTTTTTTTAAAATATTCCATCAAGCCTGATCAGTGCCATGCTTAGCCACATAGCCACCCGACGCAGAATACACCTTGCAGCCCCTTTACCCTAAAAAAGGCAACTTGCACACCCACAACATACTATAGGCATCAATCAAAATCTACAAATACATATATACATACAAATATGTACAGAGAGAGAAATATGGATAGATAGAATAATATTTCAACATCCAAGTGTGATAATGATTTTCTTTATTTAATCCTAATAATTTAATATTTTAGTAATTGTTGTGGCCTTATTCTTAAGGGGTTTACAATATTGAACAGAAGAGTCTGTAAAATCATGCCAACGATTAAGCTGGCATGGAATCTCTGACAAGAGAGTCTAAATTGGCTGCTCTCCACAGAGATGGGAGAGTCCATGTGAAGACAGAAATAGGGGTGTCAGTTACCCCAGAACAGTAATCTACAAAAGATCTGTGCAGCCAAGGAGCCTTATGGCCCCTTGCGGCCCCCCCGCCGCAGTTGCGGGGTCTTCAGGGGGTGCTAAGCACGGCCCTGAGGCTGATCTCAAGGATTCTGATGAGGAGAACAGAAATCAAATATTCAAAAGAGAATTTATTAAGCCTCATTCCAAGGAAATTAAAAAAAAGGGAAAGAAAGGTGTTTTTTTTTACCTGAAAATAACAAGTAGCAAAAGTGTTGTCAATAGCAACCATAGCATTTGATTTCTCCTTGGTCACTTTTACCACAGCCTCAATGTCAACAACACTCAACATCGGATTTGTAGGAGTTTCTATCCACACAAGCTGAAAAATTAAAATGAGGAAAATTTATAGCGGAAAAGGGACCGATAGAAAGGAGTGTGTTCCCAGCGTAGGGAACAGGAATAGAGAGGTGAGTATGTGTCCTTTGTAGATGGAATCAGTCCTTTGCTATCTTATGTAGTAAGCCTTGTTGCTGGTCGTTTATTCACTGATAGTAAAGAATGTGTTCCCAGCGTAGGGAACAGGAATAGAGAGGTGTATATGTGTCCTTTATAGATGGAATCAGTCCTTTGCTATCTTATGCAGTAAGTCTTATTGCTGGTCATATATTGAAGGACAGGGGAGGTAGATATAACAAAGTCGGACGCGTGCGACTTTTCTTTGTGTCTGGTAGTCTAGACACTCTCTGCTGACTGAGTGTTTTACGAGGTTTGAATACCGCAGCAAGCGTGAGTGTCATAAATTGACGGCTGCTTCCTGTAGTAAGGGCCATGTCGTAAAGCATGTCGTAAACAGTCTACTACAAATTACATTTTGTACGAAAAATGGAAGACAAACTGAAAAATTGAAAATGACGCAATATTCTTGGTTTAATAGTCTGACCGTTAAGATTCCAGCAATCTAATTTATACTTCTAGTAATGGGCTTGTGCCAAACTTGGTTGGTGTTGACTGTTGCTCACCAAGTAAATACGTTACTTCTAGTATATATATACTTGGTGAGTAGCATCAACCAAGTTTGGCACAAGGCCATTTTTAAAGGTAAATGCAATGGTTGTGACTGGGATTTGAGCTCGCATACTACGATTTCAGAGCTCGAGCTTTTACCAATGCTCCAACTTCGCTGCCATTATTCTTCTAGTAAAAGGATTAAAATACTAAGGGCGATAATTTTAATCCCATTTATTCAAGAGTTATTTCCCTTGGATTAAAGTAGCCATTTTTTAAAAATCAATTTTGTTTTTTTATCATTAATATTCTTTTGCGAAATAGTTTTTTTAAAACTATTTTTTTAATTCTTTGACAAAATAGTTTTTTTTTATCCATCTTTTAAATTTTTGAGAGAATAAATAATCTTGTAAATCTATATTTATTACTTCTTAGACAAAATAGTTTTTTTTTTTATCTTTTTTTATAAATATTTTGAGAAAATAAATAGTTTCATAAATCTTTTTTTTTTTAATTTTTAAACAAAATTCATAGTTTTTTAAATCTTTTTTTAAATTCTTTTCGAAACCAATGTAAAAAAAAATAGAAATAGAAAAATTTAATCATGAAGAGAAAAAAAAATACCTTTGTATTTTCTTTAAAGGAAGAGCCAAATTTTTCAATATTTGTTGCATCAACAAAAGTAATTTCAACCCCAAACTGGTGCATTGTACGGAAATAACGATTTGTACCTAAAAATGGGACAAACAAACAAAAAAAGGTTTCAATTATTGTTGCTAATAAAAAGAATTTGAAGGAAGCCATTTTGAATCAGTTTAATTGTTTGCTCTTTATGAATAACCTCCAACTTATTTTTAACTCTGTATAAAACTGGGTGACATTTTGAATATAAGGCGGCGAGTTTGGAATTAAATTATGAGAGTTCAAATCCCAGTCAAAACCATTCTATCTAGGCATTGGTAAAAGGTTGATCTATTGTGGCCCACACTTGCTCAATAAATATATGAGGACGCCTTTACCAACCACGTGGCAGAACATAAAAAAATATCAGAAGGCAAAAATAAATAAACCTGATTAAAATGGGAAATGACAAAAACAATGCATGGTGTTTACAAATCCAGATGGCTTCTGGAAGTTGTGCAGGAGGACAGATACGCAACACACAAATTGCTTATTGTATAGTTTTAAATAGAAGTCTAAAAAAATTGACAGGTTACAAAAACACTTGACTTACCTCCATACAAATCATTCATGCTGAGGATATGGTCACCGGCTTTCAAAAGACGAGTCACAAGGTCTGTGGCAGCCAGACCAGATGCCATGCACAAGGCTAGATCAAATAGAAAAATAACAACTATGTGATTGTATTTGACTGTGTGTGTGTGTGTGTGTGTGTGTGTGTGTGTGAGAGAGTGAGTGGGTGATTTTGAGTTAGTGTGTGTATGTGTGTGTGTGTGAGTGAGTGAGTGGGTGATTTTGAGTTAGAGTGTGTGTGTGTGTATGTGTGTATGTGTGTGTGTGTGTATGAGTGAGTGGGTAAGTGTGAGTTAGTGTGTGTGTGTGTGAGTGAGTGAGTGAGTGGGTGATTTTGAATTAGAGTGTGTGTGTGT
>JAUZSX010142604.1:0-17274 GCA_034780655.1 Idiosepius hallami
CACATAAATATATATATATATATATATATATATATATACATACACACAGAGAAATGCATGCAAACATACATAGAAATGGAGAGAGAAAATAAAATTTGACAAGCTCTACATTTGTGAAAAAAAGGATAATCAAAATTTTATGATATATTTTATAAATTTGAATGTAGACAGTGAGTTGTTTGACTAGAATATTATAATTTTTAGAATAAGAGTGTTAAAACCACTCCAAATAAGCTGCAAAATATATATTCAGATTTAGACTCATAACACACAAATAGTATAAACTCTTTGAAAAAGAAAGGAAAGGGTAATTGCTACAAGTAGAATTAATTATCTTCAATAAGACCTTTTTTTTAAAAGTTCTTAATGTTACAATATTTTAAATTATAATTTTTTTATATTTTTACTTGAATAACTTGTCTTTTTCTTTTCCAGTTTAAAACAGCAGTTTTTATTTTATTTTTTAAAGTTTAATCTTAACCATATTACTTTTTATGCTCGCATTTTTATATTTAATTTATGATTTTTCCAGGCTTTGCTTTAAAATGATATTTTCTTCTTATTGCCCGGGTGAATGAATTCCAAATTTTGACCCCTTAGTAGTTATTTTTCCGGATCAACACCAATTAAATGGTTTCTGTGATTCAAAATAACCTGTATCCCTAAGTTTAAGGGTTTAAACTTTAAAAAGATTGTTGGTGAGTTTGTTAAAAACAATTGTTAAAAACAGCGAGGGTCAAATCTTTTAACTTTGACCTCTTGACATCTAAATTAAGGACAGAAAACCAATGAAAAAGCAAATTCCATGTCCAAAAATTCAGATTTCTTTGTGTCTTATATTCTTTCTAGTTTTTTGGAAAAAAAAATATATCTTTTACAGGGATTGAACCTTTTGTTAATATTAATCAAACACTCTTCCAACTGAGCTATATCATCAAGGTATTTCAAGGGACAATTTTAATGTATATATTAAAAATCAAAGGCTTATAAAATCCGACGTTTCTTGTCCAATCGATCACCTTTGAAGACCAATAAACTTAAAATAAATTTTGTTTTAATGAACTAAAATTGAAAATTTGTTTCAAAAGATAAATACTTATCTGACCAATGAACTGTAAATGCTGTTTGAAATTTAGTTGAAAAATGAGTGAGCAGTTAAGCTGCAAAGAAATTCCTAACAAAAAAAAAACCAAACTAATACTTAATCATATATTCATATAACGTCATTCAAAACACAGTGAATAGTGTTAAAAGATTTGACCTTTGCTGTTTTTGATAAACTAACCAACAAATTTTGGATCTAAACACTTAAACTTAGGGATAAAAGTTATTTTGAATCACGGAAACTATTTAATTGGCATTAACCTGGAAAAATAACTACAAAGGCGTCAAAATTTGGAATTCCAGCACCCAGGCAATATTAAGAAATATTATTTTAATGCAAAGCTTGGAAAAATCATGAATTAAATAGAAAAATGCGAGCATGAAAAGTAATATGGTTAAGATTAAAGTTAGAAAAGAAAAAAAAAAAGTCGTTAAAACTAGAAAAGAAAAGGACAAGATATTATTCTCTAGTAAAAAAAATATAATGAATTTATAACTTAAAATATTGCAACATTAAGAATTCATATATGATGTTAAAATGATAGAATCAATTCTTATTTTCTTGGCTAAAAATATTTATTTCAATTTCCTTAAAATACAAATAAAACAATGGTGATTTCCTTTTTTTTTTGGATGCATTTTACTTTTTCAAATTTCAGTTCAAGGACATTTTTTTTTTTCTATTGCCGATTACTTTTTTTTTTTTTTTTCAACCTCTTCAAGCAATTCCCACGGCAGATGCTGAAAGCCTTTCAGTAAGCATCAGAAACCAACTGATATACTTTATGTTGTGTGTTTTACAAGATTAAGCATGAGGGAATAAACAGTGTTAAATATGCCTTTCTATAATTAATAAAAAGATTTTTCAACCAAAAAAGATACTTTATCATTTTTTTGGGTAAGAGATTCACACAGTCTGAAGAAATTCTTGGTTTAACCAACCAGAATCAATAAATATTTAAAATAAATGCATTTACACAACTAAAATGATCTTTTTTAATGTTTAAATTAACTCTTTTTTTTTTGTTGGTTTTTATTCTATTTCTGGATGTCAAAGAAATTTGAAAATATCTCTATGGTTAAGAAATTAAAGTTAATTTCTTATCCATAGAGGTATTTTCAAATATTAGAAATTTACTAAAAGTTATTGATATAAATCAGTAGCATAGCAACAGTTTTTGCTGCCTTACGTAAACCGTTAACACTCAAAATTCTAAAAAGTCCTAAAAATATTCATTTTCATGGAACTACAATCATGGATCTAATCATATTTAACTTCAAATATTCATTTCTGTTGGACTGATAATTCAGTGAAAGAATCCATTTAAGACCAGTATTATAAGCTATGTATAACATAAAAGATAAAAGTACGACCTTAAAAACTTATTTTGGTTATAAATCTTCAAATTCTTTGTTGAGTTTTTACTATTATTTTTTATCATTTATTTTTCCATCAACCATTACACATTGCTGCATTGGGCAGTAAATTTGATTTTTTGCTGTTTCCGTAGCATACTTGCTTCACGAGAAATAGTCGCTACCCTATCCTCAATCCCTAAACTAGAGGATCTTTTGTAGGCTTTGAAAATTAGTGTTACCCTTCACCTAGATGAGATACTCTCCTAAATTAATGAGCCCAATCTGCCCAGGGCGGGTAAAAATAGATGCAATGGTTTTGACTGGGATTTGAACTCATGTAATACGATTCAATGGTCCGAGCTTTTACTAGTGCTCCACCTCGCCATCAATTATCTATTTTTGCCCTCTGAAAATGCTACCCCCTGGAATGTGCCGCCTGGGGCAGACCGCTGCCTCCACTCCTCCCTTGCTGCCACTGATATAAATATTAGATAAAGATTTATAAACATTGAGAAATGAAAGAAAGCAGCAGAAATAAATGATAAAAACTTACTTCTCCTCCAGTCGATGGCGCCACATCAGAATACCTTGATTCACAGATCACATCATCAAGCATTTTCACTGGGCCTGTTTTAATACCAGGGAACGTCTGTGCACAATTCTCTGCAAAATACCTGTACACCTTCCAGGTTTTGCCAAAATCATACGACCTCTCAACCAACATCCCTGCTGGTCTGAAAGTTTTAAACCTCATAATCAAATGAGTGAAGTGGAATTCAGCTTCCAGGTCCAACTGAATGAAGACATCTTCTTTGCCATTCTCAGCTTGCCACCAACGTCCACGCTTCCGCCGACCAAACGAGTATACAATGTTTTCAATCCGATGGTTCAGGGGTTGCTTCCGAAGTGGACTATAAGGTTGTTGGGAATCACAGTAGAAGCATTTCTTTACATCCTTTAAATGACTCACAATACAATACTGTTCAGGTTTAGTGAGGCCACACGTTGAATCTGTGTTGAGATTTTTCTCTCGGCCAATGAGCAAATCTCCAGTAGCAGGATAACAACTCCCTTCTTCGCATCTTGGATGTTGGGCATATATGGCACCTAAAAGAGAGAAGATAAAATCCACTTGAATCATTCAAAAGATGTCAAAACTCATAACAGTCCAAACTCAAAGAAAATCTTAATTCTACACAATATCAATTCATTAGAACATTTTACGTGGTTAGTTGGTTTGCTTCTTCTCAAGTGAACTTTTTTATATAATTAAAAATATTAATTATATAAGATTTAATCTAATTGATATTACCATAAGCAAATTTATTGATTGAACCAGCATATCCACTCTCATTAGGTCATTCAATGCTGAAAACTGTTTTAGTTTGCTCTGCCTAGTTTACTTGTTTTACAGTTTTTGCTTGTTTTTTTGTTTTTTTGTTCTCTGCAACATTTGTTTTTTTTAGTGTAAAAATATTTGATTCAAGACTGTCAATGATAAAGTTCAAAATATATTTTTGAAAATAAAAGTTTTTATTTTGAATTTTGATATATTATGTTCCATCCCCCTGACTCCCACTAGTTGAGAATGAAGTAAGAATTTCGCAAAAATATATTCCTTATTCAACCACAACATCTCTTCAATTTCTTTAAAAAAAGACAAGACATGTAACTTTCACACATGCTCTTTTAGGTCAAAGTATAGAATTTATAATGTTCTATTCACATGTCTACCAGTTTCTTTATTCAGAGAAAAACAAAACCAGAAAAAAAAGTTCTAGAAAGTTCCACGTAATGGATACTGTTTGTATTTTTTATTTTTTCATAGCAAAAGTTATATAAACAATATTTAAGTTAAAATGCCAAAAATATGCAAAATAACTATTTGAAAAAAAAAAATGGGTTTTTAAATTTATTAGATCAGTCTTTATTATCTTTATGCAAGTTGTTCAGACTTTTACCCTCATCTTTAAATTTTCAACATGTCGGCCTTGTTAAAGCTTCACTTAAACTTGAGAACTAGTTTTGAATGTGTGAATTTTTTTTTGGACCTGTGAATTCTGCACCTTATCCAAATTGTATAGACATTATCAAGCACAATGTCAATGTATGTAGTTATCCTGATTAATTTTGATTAATTATCCTGATTAATCCTTTAATTTTGCCTGAAAATTTTTAATTCAGACATCAGTGACATTCTGAAATACATTTTCACACATATTTTCAGTTTTAAGGGACCCATGAAAAAAAATATGAAGAATAAAAAAATATATATATCTAGAATAAATATTGTTTTATACAACACTTATTTTGTGGAAAATATTAGAGCTAAAATGAGAAGCTGCAAAAATGAAAAAATACAAATATCCAAGATTGTTATAGCCTGACTGTTTACATATTGTCTGTAGCAAAATTTGATTTATGAAAAATGTAAAAATCCAAATTACTTTATAAAAGCATAAAGTGATATACTATAATCTAGGTTTCACATTATATGGATATATGGTAGAATGTACATGTAAATCTAATATAAATAAAGGAAAAGTTCATATGAATAATTTGTAATTTTCTTCACATTTAGTTGGTATGTTGTTTAATTTTCTAATCACAAAGTTTTATTACTAGTGCTATGACTTTATGCTTTAAAAGAATATTCTTGTCATTACTTGACTATTTTGTGATTTGACCATTTCCTTTATATCTGCACTTATTTGTAGGGCCATAATATGTTTTTAAAGAATATTCTTGTCATTTCATGACTATTTTGTGATTTGACCATTTCCTTTATATGTTTTTAAAGAATATTCTTGTCATTACTTGACTATTTTGTAATTTGACCATTTTCTTTATATGTTTTTAAAGAATATTCTTGTCATTACTTGACTATTTTGTGATTTGACCATTTCCTTTATATGTTTTTAAAGAATATTCTTGTAACAGTCCTTACAAATATGACAGTGACAAATATATTCTTTGAAAAAAGAATGTTGACACAGCCCTATTTATTACCAAAGAGATATTTATCACTGTTTTTGTGATATTTGTGAATATCATTTATATTCACAAATCAGGTCATCTTTTCTCAGAGCCACAAACCCACCAAAACAATCCTTTTCATCACTTCCTTCAAAAAACTTAATTCTTTTAACAAATTCTACATTTATTGAATGGGAACATCTTAATCACCAATGATCTAATTAATCAATGAAAGTTTATATTCATTCACCATTATATACTCTTTAATCTAAGGATCCTGAAAGGCCATTATATTGGCCTTGGTAATCTAGCAAAAAAGACAAGACAGCCAATATTTCAGCCCCGCCATGATATGCTAATTGATAATTTTGTTAATTATGAATCTTCTTTTTTGCCAGTTATTGCTTTTTATGTCAGGGTCTAAAAGAATAAGCAAAAGTTGTTTCAGGCAAGTTAGTGCTACAAATACTTATGAATATCTTGAGTGTGGATATGAGTGGGTTTTTTAACTTAGAAATCAATATATTATCATACAAAAACGCTATATTCATTGGACCTTTCAAAACCTCAAATTTATTGGGATTAAAGGTTCAGGGGTAATAAAAATTATTCAAAAAATAATAATGTATATCTTAAATACATGCAGCAGTTGTAGGCAAACAGATAAAAATATTCCTCATATGAAAAAATTATCATGTGTTATGCAACTTCCTAAATTGATTTCTTTTGGGGCAGAGACCATAAATCAAAAACAAGAGAAATCTCTGCTAGAACTTAAGGAGGGTTTCGGTTACAAAATCAACATTAGAATATTTTCCAGTTAAATTTATTTTGTTATTTATGAACTACTTACAAGCAATTTGTAAAAGAAAGGCAATCTATTTATTCAAAAATATTCACTTGCACCATCTTAAGCCATTAATCTAACAGCAATAACTTATTGCAAATACTCAAAGATAAAACACGGCCAATAATTCATAAATAACATCATCTTGACATGCATCAACTTATACTTATATTTAAAATTGATAATTCATTAACTTTTTCTACAGTAAATTTTTACTGCATTCATGACCTGAATGACCAAGCTTCATGTTAGAAATATAGACAAAATTACTTTTATTGTAATCAATAAAAATCTGAAAGATGTATGTAATCTATGGTCAGCAAAAAATAAATAAAGACAACATTTAAGAAGAAATAAAAATAAAATTACTAACCATGATTTAAAAAAAAAAAGAACTAAACAGAATCTAATTTACCAGTCATGTTTGTTTTATGGAAATCTCTAAACACTAAATATTGGTTGCGACTAGGCAGCATTTTTAACTCATTTGACCCTGAAGAGCCGATGTATATTGGCCCTGATGATTACAGGCAACAAAAAGGGGACAACAATATTTCACTCCTAATATAGTCATCTAACAGAATGTCATCTCTTTTGCTTCAGGTCGCCAGAGCCAATATAAAGTCATTTATATTATGCCGCTCCATCTAGAGACGAAACGACGGACAGTAACATTGCATCCCTAGACCCTGACTTAATCAAGTAGTCACACATAGCCAGCCGTTATATTATGGGGACATATAGGATCTAAAGTATTGGTGTGCCTTCCTATTCCTTATGTCATTAGGGCCGATAGATTGGGTTAAAGTTCTTATTCTTTCAACTTATTTTTCTTAGTAATAGATGATTTTATTTGATATATTTTGGGGTTTTTTTTGTGGTAGATAATGGTTGCTAAGTTGGATTAGCACAGGAAATGGACTTGTTTGAGCTGTTGTGAAATGAAAGGAAATGATTGAGCATAACTTAATTGAATGGGGAATAGAATGAACTAAAGTTGTTGACCCAGTATATCTTTTAGTGTGTGTGTGTTTCATCCCTATCAGAGTCCACCCCCATTTATTTTCCTTTGTACACGTGAGTGAGTGCATCTCTCAACGAATGATACAAAAAAACTATTTCAAAACCTATTTAAGTATTTACAAAATTGATCATGCTAATTAATGAAATGCAGTTATAGATTAATAAAAAAAAAAATTAATCAACAAAATTGTTTCACTTTCACTCAATACCTTTCTGTCTTTTGTTAATGGTTATTGTTAAAGAGCAGTCAATCAGTGGATGCCACTAGTAAACTCTTTTAAAGAGAGCTGAAGAAGATTCATTTTTTTCCCAAGGGGATTAAACCAAAAATTGAATGGAATGGTCGAAAAAAAGAGTAGGAATTGAACTCAAATTACAATAACCAAACAACCAGCTGGGTGTGTGGGTAGCACTGCCAGCCAAACAGCAGTCGGCACCCACTAAATTGAAAAACAATATCCATAATGAAAAAGTTTTCAAAAAGAATAAAAAACACTTTAAGCTATTAAAGAAGATGGCTTTTAAAAACAATAAAGAGAAACTGAACTTTAAATTAAAAATACGTAAGAAAAAAAAACATTGATAAAAAGAGAAAAATTTAAATAAATACTTATTTAATGGATTAACATAATTTCAGCGATTTTTGGAACGAAACAAAACATTAACACAATAATAATAACTTTAATCTCCACCCCCCCTGCAAATTAATGAATGAGTTTGAAGTGATAGATTATTCTGATCTTAATCTTTTGAGCCCAAACTTATCAAAATTACCAAGTAGTCATCCAGAGCCGTTATATTAATGTAACATATTATGGTCAAAATATTAGTGTGTCTGCTTTTGCCTTATGTCATCAGGGCTGATATCCGCCCTTTAGGGTTCAAAGGATTAAGTTTTAGCATCCTTATTTCTTTTTTAAACGAATTAATTATTTTAGGCTGAATATTTTCTTTTACTTGAAGAACTAGAAAGGAGGAAAAAAACTAATAATTACATACACCCTTCATCCCTCCCTAGAAAAAAAAAATTAGAGAAAGAAAAGTAGAGGATGATAGTAAAGAAGAAGAAGAAAAAATGACAATTTAAAAAAAGAAGGGAAAAAAGGTTAGACACAATGAGTTTTATTCTACCTTAAAACAGAAAATGTCTTATTGACAAACAAGCTCCCCTCCCCACCCAACTAGATCCAAAGTTAAAAGAAAAAAAAAAGAAAAAAAAAAGAAAAAAAAAGAAAAAAAAATGTAAATGAAAAATTACCAGAAAACTGTTGAGTTTAAATCCTAATCTATAAATTCTTTTCTTTTATTCATTACAGGTCAAGTTATCATTATTTTTATTTTTATTTTTTACTGATGGTGCTAATTATTAAACTATTTTAATAATAATAATAATAATCTATTTTATTGCAATAACCAGATAGTTCTAATTTATTCCAGCTTAAAATTTATAAAAGGATTTTTTTATGCACCTGGCACCCATCCTCTGCACCTCACCTCTCTTGGCCACGTTGGACAATAGAAAACTTAAATTGAAATTCAAGTTGTACATCTATTTTTCAGACTACAATACTTGCTTACCCTTATCTTAATCATCACAATATTTCGGTTGATGAACCCAAAGCAGTAGCTCTGCTGCTTAGTTTAGGTGAAAAACCTTCCAGTTGAAATCAGGAGTCTTTACAGAACTTCAAACTAAATCTTTTATTTTAATCCAAGGAGATTGGATTGGTTTTGTTAACCGTGTCCATGCAAGGTTAAGTTTGGTTGAAAAACCCTCACCTATAACAAACAGCATTATCCTTCAGTAACTGTGAATCTATTTTTTAGTTATTGATAGTTATAAGTCTAACAACTATTTTCATGAATATCAGATTTCAAGAATAGTCAGTATCAAAGCAATTTTAGAAGATAAATTTTTGTTAAAAAAAAGGAATAAGAAAAAATATTTATGAATGGTTTTTAATCTAAAAGTTAAGAATGTAAGCGCGTCCATCGCCACCGCGGATCTATTAATCATTACGCCACGACCACCACACACACACACACACACACCACACACACACACGGCCTTGCAATTCTTTGTGTGTCTTAATAGGAAAGGAAAAAAAATAACACAACAATCTTCTTTTGAAATTGTCGGTAGATAAAATCCACAATTTCTAAAGCCAGGGAAAAAAAACCGACACCGATTTATTTCATTTTTAGTTAGGTGTGTGTGTGCAGTCATCTATACTTCCTGCCTTAATTACTTAACCTACATTTTTGCCCTTTCGTCCGTTATTGACAATATGCACTTATTGCACTTACCTGGCTTCGTCAAGGTCCAAAAATATGGCTGAAAATAACTTTTGTGAATCACAATGAATGGCTGTGTCCATAAACTGTATCATTTAACCTTTTATTAAAACTAGTAATCAGTGTTTGCATTTGAACACATGTCAATAATAAAAGAAAATATCAATAGATTTATGTTTCAAAATTCACAATGAGAGTGAGGGTTAAGAGAAATATTTTACTAAAATTCATGGTTTTAAAATAAAAGGAAAATGAAACAAATGACAAGAAACAAAAATTTATTTCCCACCTTTTTACAATCTATCTTTAATTCACCTCATGGGGAAGATTTTTATTTTTTTCCTATGATCTGTCATAGTAACCCTTATGATTTATTGCAAATGACTGCTTTTTGATATACCTCAATCCTTACCCTAAAGGAATGCATCACAATTATTAGGTATGTTGTTATTTCTTGTAGTTTTCACTTGGACCAGGTTTCTTAGGTTTAAAGGATCAAAGTTAAAAGGATTAAAGTTACTTTTGAATTTTAAAGTATTTTTTATTTATTTTTGAACATTTGATTTAGCAAAATTACCAACTAGTCATCAGAGCCCTGTTCAAAGACCATATTAGGACCAAAATATCGGTATGTCATTTTTGGTCTTATATCATCAGAGCAGATATATAAGCCCTTTACAGTTCTAAGGATTAAAACAGATTGGAATTTTTTAAAGCAAAAAATGTATTTTAGACTAAAATGCGATTGGGGATTAATAGCTGCAAGCTGCTCTTACTAGAGACATGATTGTGGAGGTAAGAAAGTTATAGATTCAAACACCATTCCCATCAAATAATCAAAAACCAAATTGACTATTTTTTACAAAAATAAAAACTATTTCATTATTTTCACATCTACATTTTACTTGTTTATTAATCTGTGAATCCTGCTAAACATCAAAAGAAAAGTTTCTTGAAATTATAAGGACATGTAAACAGTAAAGAGGTGACAGGCGTCCTCACAGGCGATAGATGGGTCACCATCCATCTTTTTTATATGTCAGTTTTTCCATATACGGTTATTTTGAAGCTATTTGGGTTGATTTACCTAATCAATTATAAAGAACTGTTTTGAACAATATTCCTAGTGAGTCTCGATCCTCAAATACTAAAAGATTGTCACGCCTAATGCACTTATTTATGTAAAGGACACTATATCTTCAGAAAAAAAAAATAATCGTGCCTATTCTTCAGTGAGGTTTTTGCAAAAGCAAAGCCATTAAAAATAAATAAATTCGCTACGCCTGAACAGCAAATACTTTTTTTATTCAGTTTTTTATACCAAAGAGCTATAAAAGCCGACAAAGACTGGAAGAAGAAAAAGAAGCACAGCTCTTTATCATCTCCTTGGCAAAAGAAGTTCAAGTACAAAAAATTCTTAAAAAGAAAACAAACCAAGTTCAGAACTATTATGATTATTGCTCATTTTTACTTCAATAAAAAGCATCCAGTATTAAGTTTTGTTTTGTTTTCATTTCTTTCAAATAGATTTTTCTAATAAAATATATTATTGCAGTTTTACACATGAAGAAAATTACACGGAAAGTAATAGAAACTTAGTAAAAAGTAGCTTTTTAAAGTCTTCAAATCCTATCGACTTACTACTTCAATTTATGAATGTCCTAGTGAAGGCGTTTAAGAGTTCAAATGATGTCTTCGGGTCAGCGGGGGAGAATATGCACCGTGTCAAGGCCTCTCTCTCTATGGTTTTATTTGCACACCACCGGCTTCCCATTATATTATAAAACTTTGGTATTTATGCATTATCCCTTTGGCACTTTGGGTGTTTTAAAAAATGGAATGCATATATTGAATTTGGTTCCACCAAGAAGAATTAAACACCATGATCAATAAGAAAATTTCAAGACATGTCTTCATGTTGCTATTACATAAACAGCAGTTATGTTGATAAATTCATGAAGACTTGTCACAAAATTTTCTTATTGATCAAAAGTGTTTAATTCCTCTTGATGGAACCAAAGTCAATATCTCCAATCCATTTTTTTGCCAATAGGATAGTGCATAAATACCAAAGCTTTAAAAGATAAAAGTGATTTTAACACCAACAGCACAAATATCCATTGTGCCGCTGCTGAATTATTTTTAAAAGCAATATCGCTGAAATTGCTAAACTTCAAAAGAAAAGTTGAATTTTTGTAAAATTTAAAATGTACAGATTAAGAACTTTGATATTTTCTTTGAATTGCATAATATTTTCAAATTTTAAATTCAATATTCATCATTTAACAATTTTAATGTTTTTTTTTTGTTTTCGTTACACATGGGGTATAAATCCAATAACTATTTGAAAATTTCATTGCAGAAACTTATGTAACTTTCTTACCCGAATAAAAGAACATTTTTGGCAACAAACTCTTTTTTTCTTAGTGGTTTTCAATATTATTGTTTCTGCATGAGAACCATTTTTCTATCACTCTTTTCTGAATTTCAATTCTAAAAGAAATTTTTTTTTTCCTAACTGATTTATTTGCTGCAAAAATTAAGCCAAACATTTATGGTTTTTATGCTATTTCCTGTTTTGTTACATGTTTTGTAGTCACTATTATTACTACTACTGCTACTAAAATAATAATAATAATAATAATAGTAAGTACTACTATTACACCTTCATTAGGAAAATATTTTTAATGCAATCGATAACCATACTGTACTTATTAGGTATGGCATTCTCTGAATATCAAACAATAAGCTAATTATCTGGGTCATTGGTGTTAAGTTTTTAAAACTTATTGTTTTGAGTAAACCAGATTAGGCTTTATTTCCACAGTATTTTTATGAGGTTGTTAAAATTTCATAACGTGCTGAATAAAGTTAATGGCAATTTTCCCTTTCTCTTATGGCATCGTATTTCAAGCTTAATGTTTGTTTAACAATGTTTTCTCGCTTTTTAAATCTTGAAGTAATTTTAACTTGCATTGCTTATATGGTAAAAACTCACTTGAAGTCAATATACGTTTTATATTTTTTTACCAACAATACTTATTGGGAGAAGGGAACTTGTGTGAACAGAATAACTTTATTTTGTAGTATGTCTAATGTTTATTGTGTCAATTTTGTATGTAGAACCTAAATAATTACAGCGTTCCAACAGGGGTTAATGGTGCAAACGTTTTAAAAGGTCAGATTGCAATGAGAAATAGGAAAAGGAAAATTTTTAAATGATTTTTTATTTGTTTCCAAGAAAAACTGCCTCAAAGAATAAAGAAATATTTATTCCCAATCTAAAAAAAAAAATGAAATACAAAATAAATAGAATAAAATAATATTTCATAAAGGTTTTTGTGTTACAAAACCTATAAATTGAAAAATAAAAACAATAGGGCATTTTGTGAATAAACCTTTGAACCCTGACTAAGCAAAATTAACAACTAGTACCTCAAAGCCGAAATATTAATATGTCCTTTTTTGCTTTAAGTCACTAAGGACAATATATTGGCCCTTGAGAGTTGAAAAGAGTTAAAGGTCATATTTAGAAGGAAACCCATGAAAACCAATACAAGAAAATTCATTAATAAAATTTATTCTAAAATATTAGGTTGTTCAGAAAATAATTGTTGATTTTAGGTGGTATTTTTTAATTTAATATTGGTCATTTTCAATTTATTGATTTATCCATATCACAGAATAAACCTTAGTCCAAGTTATTACTCGTTTCATTAACGATAAAATTTCAAATTGAGAAAACTGTGATTACATTTCCTGGAAAAGTTCAAGCTCAGCAATAATGTAGCTCAAATTATAGCAAACAGTAATTATGCATGGGAAGAAGTTACAACTATTGAAAGAGTAGTAAGAAGATGGTTCCAAAAGTTTTTTAGTGGAGACGAGAGTCTCAAAGATAAAGGTAGGAGGAATGGCTATTCATTCTTCAGAATGAAAATTTGAGAGCCATTGTTGAGAAAAAAGCCCACAACAAAGTGTCAGGGAAATATCACAATTTGTATCAGCATTTCAAATAACCATTTGAAGCAAGGTCCTAAAGTTGGACAGATCAGTCCTTGTAGGAAATGTAATTTCAAGTTTTCTTTTAAGTTCATAATTTGGAGCTATATCCACTTATGAAATAAGTTATTAAACAGTTGATAACTTCATAAACTAATGTTTATTCTTTAGATGGAACAGAAAAGAAATCATTAGTAAAACCAATTAAAAAAACAAGCAAATGAAATAATTTATTAGGAATACTAGTTATAACGAGCTATTACAGAAACAATAGCATTTGGATATAATCACAGACAAGTGTGGAATTTTTTATGTAAATTAACAAAAGTTAAACAATATTTTAAATCTTTGTGACATGCAACTAAAGATAAAATGTGCACAACTCAATTTTCATTTTGTTTGTGGTGGGGGATGTACTGGTTTTAATTATTAGACATTCTTTTAAAATAGACTATTAAGATGTTTTCTTTTTTAAATTTTTTCCAAAAAACCAGTGCACATAAAATATTCAAACACTGCATGCACATTTTATGCAGTGAAATGCATTGGAATTTACAGTTTAAAAACTCCTATAATTTCTTTTAAACATTTGAAAAATCTATTTAAAAGTTTCTATTGATCAAGATTTTTCTAATTTTTTTTTCAGATTTTACATTTCGAATAAAACAGAAATAAGTTTTTTTTTTCTTACTGCCCAATGATATTTTTAAAATTCATCATAATTTAAATATAAATGATAAATGAATAAATTAATGTATTTTTTTCTTTAAAAGAATTTGAAATCTTATGTTGAATAATATTTTAGTTTTAAAAAAAAGAAGTCACCGATTCTTTAATGGCAAAATTTATTATAATTTGAAATAGCACTTCTAATAAGGTCTATTGTAGTAATGTGGGTTGTTTGGACAGTGTCAATACACAAGTCTACAAACTGTCAGTCAACACGATTAAATGAGTTTCTTGATGGTCATCTATCTACAAGCAACTCTGGTTAGATCTTGGTAAAGAGATTGGAATCCTACAACCAAGGATTTGAAAACCGGTACTTATCCTTGTTTTTTTTTTCTTTAATAATCAACAAATCTAAAAAAATGTTATAAGTAATTCAAAAATTAGTTAAGTATCATTTTCCCCCAAACACCAAATTCTGCTTACCGTTTGCTTATATAAGAATTCTATGAATATAAACCGGATAGATGGTAAGTAAATTCCAATGTCACAGATTTGAATTTTTTATTTTCTTTTTTTATTTCAATTGCTCTCTCTCTACGTTTGCTATAATTCTTCACAAAACTATTGATGCATAAATTTCTTCTTTCCATTTCCAACATGTGGGTTTCATTTTACGATAGGTATTGAAGACAGAATGGAAACGAATTACACGCATCAAATTATTTAAGCACACGACTAATTTTGTTGACTTCAAAAGTGGAATCTTTTTGGCATCTCTACAAAATGCAAAATAAACACCATGAAGAAGAAACATCCCCAAATAGAGGATTTGGATATTTGGGTGAGTTCATGCGGAAAAAGAATCACAAGAAAAACGGTCTTTTTATGCAAATTCTTAATGACATGAATGAGTTCCATCCGCATGAGTAACAAGTGAAACTTTTGGCTATATTTTAGTGGTAACCTTGTTTTTTTCTTCTTTTTTTTTTGCTACAGGAGGTTTATACAAAAATCATATTAATTTAGTTATAAACTCATACAATTCTGTTTTTAATTTCACGATTGTACTAAACCTAAATTTAAAGTTTTTCTGGACCCTGACATTTATCTGGATCACCACCAAAAATAGGATCATTCGCAAAAGGCATAATATTGGGACTTTTGAGATAAAGTGTCATAATTGTTGCATTCTTGTTCCCATCATTTTATACAACATTTTGGACAATGTACCAACCTGTCTTTTTTTATTAACGAAAATACTTCGAAAAGGTCAAAAGACATGCCAGCAAAAAAAAAAGGAATATATAAATATAACGATGGGTGAGAATTCTTCAAATAATACATAATTGCCAATTGCCAATTGTTGTTGACGACTTTGATTTATTTTTCAAGTGGGTCGTGATCAATGACATTACGGGGTTGAACGCAGTAAAAAAGTTTGTTTTATTTTCTAAATACCATGACTTGCGTAACATAAGATTACATCTGTTTTGACATTTTATAGTTAAAAAAAAAAAGTTTTCAGAGAAAAGTTTCTGGTGTACGAAGGGGCAATCTTTGGCCACAATAACACATGTCGTCACAAAAGAAAGAACTGCAATTAATCTTCAGAAAGAATTTCATAATAAAAAGCATAAGCTGCATCAACCTGGGATTGTTGATTTATTTGTCACTGTTTAAGATCTTACAAAACTATAACAATGATATAATAATGAATTGGGACTAAAAGCAACAGAAGAGTTTGAAAAAGAGTTAATCTTTTTGCTGTGAGGACATAAAGCATTGCAAGTCTTTTTACTTGAATATTTCTATCTTGATCCCTGATGATAAACATCAGGATTTACATCACCTTTTATGCTTATTGGAAAACGCAGTCTCATAGCTTTAAGGATTGACGAGACGTGGACTAGGCTGCAGCAACATTTTGATGTTGGCATCTTGTGAGTGTGAAAAAGATGTCGATATGAGTGCATTGGAGAGGTAGCATATTGATTAATTACAAAAGATGTTTTGTTTTCATAAGACAAAAACTTTATCAATCTGTTACATTAAAGATTTGATTGTATTAATGTATTACATTCAATAATCAAACTATCACTTACACCCTCCAAATAAAAGTAGGCAAAAATGCACAATCATCTAAGTGTGAGACTAAATCTAAACAAGTTTAATCTTTCTAATTTTGATCAATACAATAATAATAATAATAATAATAATTCAAATTGTCAAGTAGTAGACCACATACATAAAAGAAAGTATTATTCTATAATAGTTTGTGACAATGTTATAGAAATTTGTAGATAATTGGAAAATAAGATTTCTCTTCATTTTCAATAGATGCTAATAACTGGGAGGAATTAGAAGATTCATACTATTTCCAAGGGTCGTAAAAATGAATGTTAAAAAAATCTGGGATCTGAACTTGAGTATCAGGATTAATAAGCAAAAAAGCTGCTTTGGCACTCATCAGGTGGTAATATGATACATGCCAAGATCATAAAATACATATAATAAGTGAGAAACACTTAAATACCACAAATCATTATCAATTAATTCAGTGATAAATACTTATCACCAGATTAAAGTCTTTACAGGCATACTTTTCAAAAATCCTAGTCCATAAAACTAAAGAAATAGGAAAAATAGAGGAAGGAAGGGAGGGAAGCCAAACTGTAAAGGGAACCCAGCCCAGCCCAGTACAATCAGAGTCAAGTCTTAGTTGATAACACATGTAAAAACTCCATATAGCAGAGATGCAGCACAAGCCTGACTGAATGGAACAAAATAATTCAGAAGTCACCAGAAAACTTGTAACTACTCTGAATCCATAGAATCCAATGATAATAAACATTATATTGTGTATTAATGCTAGTAAATCAAGCAGCATAAATCAAGGCAACCAACTCAATTACGCGAGTGCAAATCCCACTCAAAACCATTACTTTCACTTTAGTAGCCTCGGGCAGATGGGGCTCGTTAGCTCGGGAGAGCAGTTC